>APFE031270599.1:50075-137453 GCA_000404065.3 Pinus taeda | reverse complement strand
CGGTGGGATCTCCAAATTTTAGCAAAAAAAAAAATTTGGCTAGAGACGTGTTCCGGCGTCTTTAAACCACGAGATCTGTCGTTAAGCGCATAAACCTGGGGATTTGGGGAGGCATGCACGCAGGAAATACAAGAGGTGGTCACGTCTGTTGGACTCCCTTGTAACCCCTGTGGGTACCCCTTCGAGTAGTAGCGCATTAGACAGAACCGCGCACGGACTGTCTTCCACGTACCCTCTGGGTATATAGGAAGCCCAATAGCTACCTTGAAGCCTCGCCATAGATAAACCTTCGGCCATCTTGTGGCTACAGTACACCGAGAACAGCACTCGGAGAGATTACTCGCCCGTACGATAGGGTAGTCGGGTTGTACGGCTAAGGGTACGGTCCATCCTCTGAGATCTTCCGAAGCACTTATTTGTGATCTAGCCCATCAGCATCAAGACAACGAGCTGAGCACGGTGGTACCATTCAATTTCCACACAAAAAAAAAAAAAATTGCGGTCCCAATTTTTCAGCAAGTTGGTGTATAATAGCAACTAGAGCTCAAGCAATGGCCAATGAAAGACTAGACAAACTTGAAACAAATATGAACAAGCTCAAAAATACGCTTGAAAACCTAGCTAACATGGTACGGCAAGCCTTCGTTAAGGGCAAGGAGCCAGCTCTCGAGGACCACTATAATGACCATGAGGGTGAGTCTAGCCACTCTCCTCACACATGGCACACCCATCCACCACCCAACAGAGATCTCCCACTCAGTCAGCGACCTCCCAAGTTGGATATGCAGAAATTTGACAGTTCTAACCCGTCCGCATGGCTAGCACAAATGGAACATTATTTCAAATTAAATCGTCTCCAAGATGATTGGACTAAGATTGGAGTGGTGACCATGTACTTGGACAGTGAACGATGGCAATGGGCGGAATGGCATCAGCATCGCAATGCACCTTTTTCGAGTTGGGTCCAATTTGCCAAAGCTCTTCAAGATCGCTTTGAACAGGGAGACTCCTTTTTGGGCAGTCTCACTAAGCTCCGACAAAAGGGTACAGTGGATGAATATATCACCGCTTTTGAAGCCTTAGCCTTCCGCACTCACCATCTCTCCAATGAGTTCTACACGAAATGTTTTATCAGTGGTCTTAAAGAAGCCATCAAAGCTCAAGTTCTACTCCACCACCCTCCCACATGGACGGAGGCTTGCCAGGTAGCCCATAAGGTGGAACGTGCCATAACAGCCCAATACAGCCGCCCCAATTTCCACACTAAAGGTTGTCCCCCACAAGCTCATACCACGACTCAGACACTTAAGGTCCAAAAGGTGTCACCTCAGGAAATGATGAGAGAAGGAAGGCAAGGACTATGTTACTACTTGTGATGAAAAATATTCCCTTGGGTCAATAAATGCAAGGAATCCAGTTTTCTTCAAAATAGATGCCACTGACTACAGCTCCATTGAAGGAAGATGCCAACTCTTGAGAACAGGAGCGATTGAAGAAGACAACCAAGAAGGAGATTGTATCTGACGACCCAGTTATTTCCGCTCAAGTGCGTTGCAGGAATCTCTTCCCCTCAAACTCTCAAAATCAGGGGTTTTCTTAAACATCGCCCAGTAATAGTCTTGATTGATAGTGGAAGTACCCATAATTTCATCCATCAAAAAATCACAGAAGCAGCGCATTGTTTTGTACAGGCAGTCTCTAACTTCCAGGTCCAAATTGCAGATGGGGGCACAATGAAATGTGAAGGGCGTTGTGAAAATGTCAAAATTCAAATGGGGGATTATTAGTTGAAAACCCACATGTTTGCCATACACATGGGGGGATGCGACATTTGTTGGGTTGTGTTATATTCTTTCCACGACTAACCTACGTAGTGAACCGGGGGGTTAGAGGGGGGGCGGAGCCCCCCTTTATGGGGGGTTCGGGGCAGCACCCCGAGAAAAAAAATTTTGGACCCTATATTAGGTTGGGCGAACCTACCTATGGTTTTTTTCGGTCCATGGTTTTGGACGCGATGGTTTTCGGTCCATGGTATTGGATGCTTCGGCATGTATAAATATGTATTGTAACATTGAAAGGAATATAATGAAAAATCAAGCTGGTAGTCTCGGTTTTGAGATCCAGTGGGAAATCTCTGTGTATATGTGTTTTATGTGTTATGCTCTCGCATTTTTATTTTTCCTGTGATTTAGAATTCGTATGCAGGTAATTTCTGTACAGGGTTAAAACCTACATAGAGGGGGGACGACCAACCCCCCTTCATTGCACCGGGTGCAGCACCCCAGGGAATTTTTTTTTGGACCCTATATTAGGTGGGCGAACCTACCTATGGTTTTGGGCATGATGGTTTTTTGCCCATGGTATTTTGTAGGTCCAGTCAAGGGAATTACGGTTATGTTCTAATCCAGGGTTAATGGATTGGGCTTTATGGATGCTTCGACATGTATATATATGTATTGTAACATTGAAAGGAATATACCGAAAAATCAATCTAGTAGTCCCGGTTTTAGGATCCATGAAAAAAACTTTGTGTATATCTATTTTATGTCTTATGCTCTTGCCATTGATTATTTTATATTTTTTAAGAATTCATCTGCAGGTAACTTCTGTACAGGGTTAAAACCTACATTTGGTATCAGATCTTGGTTCATCCTCAAGGGGACGCCTTTGTTGCTGAGGGGTTTTCTTGGGCCTGTGGTAGACCATGTTTAGTGGGAGATATGCGAGATCGATTCTTGTTGTGAAAGAAGATGCCAAGCAGTGGAAAGATAGAGATCGAGAAATTTAATGTTGAGTTGTGGAAACTCAAGATGGAGGATTTGCTGGTGGATAAAGATTAGTGGATCTTGGTAGATCCAAGTACTAAACCAACGACAATGTCAACTGAAGACTGGGTGAAGTTGGATCAGAAGGAAAAGAGTACAATACAGTTGTGTATCTCAGATTCAATATTGTTAAATGTATCAGGGGAAGCTTCAGTGAAGGCTTTGTCGGACAAGTTAGGGACCTTTTACCAATCTAAGTCTCTGGTGAATAAATTGTTCCTATGGAAAAAGATGTATAACCTGAGGATGAAGGATGGAGACTTGGTGACAGAGCATCTAAATGCCTTTAATACTGTGGTAAGCCATTTGTTATCTATTGATATAAAAATTTCAGATGAAGATAAGTGCATCAGTTTATTGTGTTCTCTACCAGATTCGTGGGATAGTCTGGTTGTTGCAATAGGTAGCAATTTGACCACCTTGCAATTTGATTAAATAGCCTCATCCTTGCTATCGGAGGAGATGAGACAGAAAAATATGGAGGGCCAGAATGGTGATACCTTGTCTGTACGAGGATAGTTCCAGAATGAAATCAAAAATAAATCCTCAAGTGGGAGATCTAAATCTAGAGGGAGATCTAAATCTCCAGGAAAACCTGTAAAGATGTGTTGGAAATGTGAAAAGGAAGGGCACTTAAAAAAGGAATATAGATCTAAATTTCCTAAGAAAGGGAAGGGATCTGATGATGCTCATTCTGTAGAGGTGAAAACCGCCTCAGGTGAAGGTGGGGATGTGTACTTGGCTTCTTCTTCAAGTACACATGTATATCATGAGGCATGGTTGATTTACTCAGGTGCATCCTTTCACTTCACTCTTCATAGGGAGTGGTTAAGCGAGTATGATAAAGATGATGGTGGTGACGTCTTCTTAGAGGATGACAGGAAAGCTAGAATCGTTGGTTGTGGAAAATTCAAGTTGAATTTGTACCCTGTGAAAAGAAAACAACAAGTGGGAGAATGTTGTGTGTGTGATATATTCTTTCCATGACTAGCCCCAATAGTGAAGCCGAGGGGTTAGAGAGGGGGTGGCCAGATCCTTCTTTGTTGCGCTGAGGGTAGCACCCCAGGGAGATTTGTTTTGGACCCTATATTAGGTGGGTGAACCTACCTATGGTTTTGTGCATGGTTTTCGCACATGGTTTTGGGCATGATGTTTTTTTGCACATGGTATTTTGTAGATTTGGTCAAGGGAACTACAATTATGTTCTAATCCAGGGTTGATGGATTGGAGTTTATGGATGGTTTGGCATGTATATATATGTATTGTAAAATTGAAAGGAATATAATGAAAAATCAATCTAGTAGTCCTAGTTTTGAGATCCAGGGGAAAATATCTGTGTATATCTGTTTTATGTTTTATGGTCTCACCATTGTTTATTTTTTGTATTTTAAGAATTCATTTGTAGGTAATTTCTGTATAGGGTAAAACCTACATTTGAGTCTCTTCAAACTTGTTCATTCAATTGAAATCAAACTAATCTCCCACCCTTTGGCACCATAAATAATGGTAGGTGTAATGATGGTGTCCAAAATATGCATCTTTGTTCAAATGTCTTGAAAATGAAAACAAAAATATGGTGCTCAAGTATAGAAAGAGATGCATACCCCTTGTTGAGTCAGGATTAGGGAGTGCATCTCATGTTGAATCTAGGAATATGTTGGTGAGCCAAATCTTATCGCCAACAGTTGGGGGATATCCCCAGTGAAAAATCCCAATTAGCCCCTACACCATTTGGGATAGGAGTCCCGTCAGGTATGTGGTCCCGGAAACTACCATGTTGCTTTATGATTTGTTTTTTATGGAATGGAAAATAAGTGTTAGAAAACAGACAAAACTTTTGATAAATACGAGTTAAAGCATCTTTATGAAATACTTTACATATAAGATGCTATCGACACAACAACAACCAAATAATGTGACATGAACCTTGAAGATGAATGTAAGAAACTTCTTTTAAAACACATGTATAAAAAGAATATTAGTTTATTGATCATGAATTAGTTCCTAATTGACAACAAACATGAAAGCATGAAAAGCATACAATCCCAAGTATAATATGTGCTTAAATCAACAAAATAGTTTGTTATCCGAACACATGGAGGCATAAACATATACCGTTGAATCACCAAGAGAGAAGTCTCACAATTCTCAACAAAACATGTATGGAATTTCTTGCTTGGGCTCAAAGAGCTTCTCAAAATTAAACTGAATCTCAATAACACCATCACATGAAGTACCCATGAAATCCATTAGTGGAGATGCAAAGCTACCGCTTGAATTCTCAAAAGGCTCTACAAGCCCTGAAAACAATATGCTCAAATGAATTCCAAAACTAAAAGTCCTCTCACAACTAGCCATTAGGGTATATTTAAACAAAATAGGGTGAAATTTCACCTACCCTCATGACTCTTCACCTCCTCCATGGTCCTTTAATCTAAATTCTATTTTATTTTTAATAAAATACAAATTATAATAAAATTAAAGAAACATTGACATTCACATTTAGCCAAATGGATGATGGATATAACAAGAGACTCTACCCATAGATCTCATCCAAATATGCTTTCCAAAATTTGTATTCATAGGAAATCAATTGGATCTTATGATGTAGTTCATCTACATACCTCGTGAGGCATTCTAATGCATTAGGTAGCAAGGCTCATTTTTTAGCTTGCACCCAATTCAATAACATTGTGAGCTTTGTGTGCAACTTCATGGGCTCTACAATATATTGTGTGATCAACTCCTTTGTAGCCTCTAGATCACCTCTTTTAATAACTTGCTTTATTGGACCTAATATTCCTTGAATCTCTTTCTTGACTTCTTCCTATGATATTATTTCTCTTGGTGCACCAATGGAAGGTATTTTATGCACCTTTACAAGATATTTGAGCCCATTGTGCAATGTTTGTTAAGTGATCATTGACGTGTCCATGTCTTTGCTCAACTTCTTATGCAATTTCATCTTGATCCTGAGATGTACTTTATCTTTCTCTGCGGTTATCCAATATTTCATGGGAAATTCTTCAAGTGCATCATGGTATTTCATGCTCCATTCATATATGAGATAAACTACTAAGGATGATAGTTTTATTAGCATTAATATTCCTTGTAATTAACTTATGATGTAGGGAAATGGAGCCATTACTTGATGTAGGGTCATAATTTCATCATAGACTCAACCCATAACCTCCTCTAGTACCTTGAGTTCTTCAAGAATTAATGCCTGCAAATCTTCACCCTGGGAGTGTGTGATCAATAAAGTTTGGTTCTTTGTTTGTAGTTGGATATTATTCTACTCTGAAATGGCCAACTTCACTTTCAAATCATCAACCTATTTGGATAATCAGTCTATATTCTTCTCTGTTGCAACTATGCAAGTGGTTCCTACAGAGGCTATCACTCTGGGATTCATTATAGTGTTTTCCAAAATTTCCCTTTTCATGGTGATCGATATGGGTTTTCCTATATTCTTGGACCAACATCTATGCCTCTCTTATATGATTTTACACTTGATCAAAAGTGAGTCTAGACATATCCAACACTGCTTCTTCGTCTTCCACTATAATGCCTATTTATTGGGATGGAAAATGTTTGTTAATGAGAGGAGTGGGTGGTGGGACATTCAAGGTAGGCAATTCTATATTTGTTTTTAGACCTTTTAACCTGTTTTCTTCTACCAACTTGTCTTCATGCTCATTGTCAATAAATTTTTGTTAATGTTTCTTAGGGAATGCTTCTTCTTGCATTTTGTCTTCTTTGAATTCTCTTCTTTTCTATTCTTCCTCTTCCCTCCTCTTTTGTTCCTCTTCTACTTTCTTCTTTTTTTCTTCTTCCTCTTTCCATTCCTATGCTTCTTCTTCTTTTCTCTTCTTTGTTGCCTCTGCATTCTTCTTCTTTACAACTTCTCATTTTTCCCTTTTCTCTTCTTGATTCTTCATGTTTTCTTCCTCTTCTTAAATTCTTCTTATCTCTTTCTCCTCCCGATTCCTTCTAGCTTCTTCCTCTTGCTGCTTCTTTTTAATTTATTTATTATCCTTTGTTTCTTTTGCTTTTCTTTGTTGGATTCTTGTCCTTATTTTCTCCCTTTTCAGCTTGAAGAGATGTTACTAAAGACTTGGAAGTATTGTAACAATTATTTTCCTTTTCCTCCTTTTCATCGATTGCTGAAGTATATATCTAACTCTAGCTGATTACTTTGTAATGTCGCATGGTGATGCCACTCATATCATATATATGGAAACTAAATTCATCAAATCTTAAATGTTTCAATTCTTCAACATTTACTTCTACTTATTTGAAATTCTTAATGGAGTAGGCCCTGATATCTAATGGGAAGATAATCCATGGGGCTTTTTGATCTGAATTTAAACAAGAACACAACAAATTATAGATATAATCATGAATATAGAGATGCAACAGAAAAATGCTTCATTTCATTAATAGAAAAATATTGAACTATGCTTACAAACAAAATGGAAAGAAGATAGCTCGAGCGATGGCAACTTATCTCTGAGAAGGGATGTTGTAGCTATATGCCTCTCAACTATGTTAAAATGATGCTTAAGGGCCTATTTATTATTTAAAAACATGAGAAAACCCTAAACAACCAAAACCCTAACCCCAGGAAATGTAACACCAAGAGTTTGTGGGCCTCATTGGGGTTAGTTAGGCAGCCATATTCTCGTGGTTGTAACTTGGTCATATTATCTTTGTTTGGCATGTAAGATACCTTGTTGTAAAGGTATCTCTGAGTACTATAGGTTTCATCACTGGCCTTTGCCCATGGTTATGGGCTTGCAACAAACCTAAAAAATACGTCGTTTAGTGGGTCAAAACTGCTCCAGAAGTTCAGGACTACTTCAGGACCCAAAAAATTGCTAAAAATAGTAAATGATAAAATAAACAAGGAAACATATGAAACTAACTGGAAGGTCTAGGCATAATACGCGGGTGGCCCACCAATATCCACCTAGATCATTCCTCCCCCCTTAGGAAGCAATGGTCTCCATTACGTGCAAAGCCTCCATGAGGTGAGGAAATTTTTGTTGAACTTGGTCCCTGGTGAACCACTTGTGCTAGTGAAGGAGTTGGCTTGCTTTGACAACTTGATATAGTTGTATTCTCTATTTTCGAGTGTTCTTGATTTGTGTATCCATTATCTGATTAGTTGTGGCCTGTTCCATGCAGTCTAGGTTGAGCTCTATTGGTGTGATATGTTTTGCAATGTTGGATGTGTCCAACAATGGTGGAAAGTATGGCCGAAGGCGGTCTACATTCAACACTGGGTGCATACCAAGGAATAGTGGGATGTTGAGCTCGAAGAAATTGTCACTGACAGCCTTGGTGATGGTGTATGGCCCATATCGGAGTGGGCTAAGCTTGCGGTGGGGTCTAGCGAGGCGCTCCTTCTGCAAATGTAGCCAAACTTTGTCGCCCCCCTGGAAGTTGTGCAACACTCAATGTTGATCATGGCACTGCTTGTACTTAGCATTGGCTCTATCCAATATATCATGGACTTGCTAGTGGATGTGTTGAATGCAGTAAATGAAGTTGTTATCCCTTTCAGCTTCGGACTGGATGTGAGCCGAATTTTCCTGAGTGGCTGCAAATGGTAACACCACATCAATGGGACATAATGGTTGAAATCCCAACCCTACATGAAAGGGGTTGTGTCTTGTTTAGATGTGAAGAGCTTTCTTGTAAATGTGTTAGACATAAGGGAGACTTTCATCCCACATGCGTGGATGCTTCACATTGTACATGCAAAAAATGTGTATGATCATCCAGTTGACAACCTCTGTTTGGCCATCAGTTTGGGGATGGAAAGCCGTGGACTTAGTAAGTTTTGTATCTATCATCGACCAGAGATTGGACCAAAATTCACTCAGGAATATGCTATCCAGATCTGAGACAATGGACTATGGGGTCCCAAAGTGTACCCACACTCGCTCAAAGAAGAGCTTAGCAGTGGCCTCCGTTGTGATACTCTTCTTGTAGGCCGCCATGATGGCCATATTAGAGAATCTGTCGATGACTACGAAAACACAATCATTGTCGTGCTTAGTAGAAGGAAGGCCCGACATGTAATCCATGGAGATACATTCCCAAGGCCTACTAGGAGTATGTAGATGAGTATACATGCCTTGCTTCTTGATGGTTGGTCTGGAAATGGCATAGGCGATTCAAGATCTAATGTACTTTCCAACATCCTGATGAAGTTTTGGCCAATAAAAATAATTCTACAATACTGCCACTATTTTCTCTACTTCGAAATGTCTAGCGTCCTGATTGTAGTGTGCCTCCCAAATCATCTTGGCACGCTCGCTTGAAGGAATGCAAATGTCTCTTAGGTGGAATAATAACGCATCCTAAAGGTGAAATTTGGAAGTTTCTTCCCTCCCAGGAGTGTCTGGTATGTGCTCTCAAATTTTGGGTCGCTCTTGTAAAGATGCTGCCACCTCGAAGTCTTGTGCCCACAAGAGTTGAGCACAGCGATCCGCGCCATGACCAGTGGTTAGTTGAGGAAATAAAAAACATTATTGGTGCTACCCTCGTTATACTTAATGTTTAAATGGAAATGTTGTAGATAGGTAGATCATCTCTGATGGTGATCATTCTGCAACTTCCCTTGTGTCTGTATGAACTGTAGGGGGTGGTTTGTGTGGATGACCATTTCCTTCCCCAGAATGTAATGCTTCCATTAACGGCAGGCCTGCACAATGGAATACATTTATTTTTCATAAGTGGGATACCTTCATACTATGTCTAAAAGTTTCTCACTGTGGTAAGCCATTGGATGCCCATGTTGAGTAAGAACCACACCAATAACATAGTCGGAGGCATCTGTCTCAATCTCAAATGGTTGTTGCAGGTTTGGTAATGTGAGCACTGGTGTAGAGAAGAGGCGATGCTTCAACTTGGAAAATACCTATTGTTGGGTTTCATACCAAAACAAATTTGATTTCGCTCCACCCTTGGTGACTTGACTTAAAGGCCAAGTGATATGAGAGAACCCCAACATGATCTTGTAGTAGAAATTGGAAAGACCCAAAAAGTTGCATAGCTTTGCTAGAGTGGTCGAGGCTAGCCAATCCCGAATGACTTGTATCTTGGCTAGGTCCACATGTACACGTTTCTCATCAATGATGTAGCCCAGATATTGAACCTAGGTAAGGCTAAAAGGGCATTTCTCCAAGTTAGCACACAACTTGTGTTGTTGCAGAGTTTGAGGACCTGTCGAATATGGTGGAGGTGCTCTTCCCAACTATAGCTAAAGATGAAGATATCATCTAAATACACCACCACGGATGCATTGGTGAAGGGTCACAAGATGTCGTCCATCAGTCACATGAAGGTAGTAGGGGCATTCGTCAATCCGAATGGCATGACCATCCTTTCAAAAAGGCCCTCCTTGGATTTGAAGGTAGTCTTCCACACATCAGAGGGTTTGATATGCACCTAGTGATAAACTCACTTCAAGTCAATCTTGTTGAAATATTTTCCCCCGTTGAGCTAGTCCAGCCTATTCTGGACAGTGATCTTGTTTAGTGCCTGATAGTCAATGCAGAGTCTCTAGGTCCCATACTTCATCTATACCAATACAATCGGGCTCCCATAGGGTGATGAGCTTGGCATGATATGCCTTTTCTACAATATATCCTAAATCTACCTCTTGATCTCATTGTTCTCTAGAACATAACATTGATAGATCAGTCCATTTGGAAATGGCGCACCCAGGGTCAGATCGATGGAGTGCTTGACTTGACAGTGTAGAGGTACCTGCGTAGATGAGGCGAAAAGATCCATGTACTCCTCCATGACCTTGTCCATCTGCTGCTTTTGTGCAGAGGAGCCCTACCCAAAAGCCGTGGCCACAACCTTCTTCTTGCCCTAAGGGAGAATCATAAGGAAAACAAATTTCTTGGTATGGGAAATGATCTTACTAAATTTCTTTGTAGTTATCAAAGAGATGGCATTAGGCGGGGATACCTCTAGTATCCTATACAACTTATTGGCCAAAGCAATAATCACAGAGCAAGGTCTAGACTCATATACAGCGTGTCGCTTCCATAAGTATGGTTGTCCAAAAAATACATCACAAACTTCAAGAGGAATAACATCACACAATACCTCATCTGTGAAGGGCTTGATGTTACAGGGAAGGTCACACTATTGGCTGACATGGAGATTTCATCCTTCGCGAAGCCACCTGATGGTGTACGACTATGGATGTGATGTAGTCTTTAAGCCCAACCACTTCATGAACTCTGCTTAAATGAGGTTCTTTTGGCTCACGTTGTCGACAATGAACTTCAATGGCTAACACTTCAGCCACATCTATTAGTGGAAGACGTGTCCCCCCTCCTCTGGATCTTCAGGCTCAATCTTCTGGATCTTGGTGGTGGCCATGGTGAGACTGTGCTCCACATCAATGATCCGGATCCCTTTTACATTACCCTTATCGGGTTTTGATATAGAGTTGGAACATGCATCCGTTCGGAGGCCTTCAACTCGGTCACTAGTGATTTCTTGGCCCTACACTCAGTTGTGTTATGAGTGGAGCTCTTATGGAACTCACGCCATTTTACTATGTCCTTATTTTTCTTTGTGGTGTTGTTATTTGCTTGTATCTTTGGTGGGCTGTCCATCGCCCTGTGGTTTGGGGGCACCTTTTCCTTGCTTTGGATTCGCAGATCCAATGTCCTGCTTCTTCTGTTTAAACTTCAGCTCAATCTTGACAGCTTATCGATACACCATGCCGAGCGAGGAAATGTCCAGGAACTCCATCTCGTCCTAGATGTAATTGTGTAGACAACCATGGTACTTGAGTACCAAATGTCGCTTAGTATCCTTGATACCCAACTTCGTGTGAAGGGTATGGAAATTATTTGTGAACTTCGGCACATCTTGGTCCCTTCCCTGCCGTAGCGTGGTCCACTTTATGTATTTATATTCATAGCTCATGACAGGGTAATATTGTCCCTTGATAGCATCTTGGAAATAATCCCAAATGGGTGCGGCTAAAGACAACGATGGTTCACTTTTGTCTATTTTTTCACAGCAAGTTTCCCACCAGTCCTTGACGTGTGGGGTGTCTTTGAGAAGTGTAAAAGTAATATTTTCCTGATTGGAAAAGTCATGAACTAAAAATATCCTTCCAACAGATTTAACCATTTATCCATGACATCTGCATCTAACAGGACCTCAAATATTGGAATATCGAAGTTAACTTATACCTTAAAAGGAGTGGCGCCTCCAGAGTTGCTGTTAGATGAATATGCATCACCTGTGGGTAACCGTTGAAGGATTTGGGAAAAGTTATCCATCATCACGTTCCTTTGTCACTCGAGGGCTTCCTCGAGCAACATTTTGAAAGGATCTCCTGCCCCCTCATATTTCTTTTCTTCCACCATAGGAGGTCGTCAGGGTTTGCAAGGTTGATCTTGCATCGATTCAAACAGATCAGGCCTTAACTCCTTATACCCTGACCTTGTTAGGGACATGCACAAAAAAACATATAAAGAGAAGACTGCTCTGGTACCACTGATATGAATTTAAATAGGAATGCAACAAATTACAGATATAATCATGAGTATGAAGATGCAACAGAAAAGCACTTCATTTCATTAATAGAAAAATATTGAACTACGATTACAAACATAATGAAAATAGGATAGCTCGGACGATGATAGCTTATCTCTGAGAAGAGATGTGGTGGCTAATTGCCTCTCAACTGCATTACAATGCGGCTCAAGGTCCTATTTATTATTGAAAAACATGAGAAAACCCTAAACAACCAAAACCCTAACCTTAGGAGATGTAACACCAAGAGTTTGTGGGCCCCATTGGGGTTAGTTGGGGAGCCAACTTCCCGGGGTCGTAACTTGGTCATATTATCTTCATTTGGCGCATACGATATCTTGTTGGAAAGGTCTCTCTGAGTAATATAGGTTTTTCCACTAGCCCTTTCTTATGGCTACAGTCCTGCAACAGACCTAAAAAAAAGCTGTTTAGGAGGTCAAAACTGCTCCGAAAGTTCAGGACCTAAAAAAATGCTATAAATAGTAAATTATGAAATAAATAAGGAAACATATGAAACTGAATGGAGGGTCTAGGTGGAATAGGTGGGTGGCCACCAATATCCACCTAGATCAATTTCTTGGCTTTGACTAGTGCCTTAGACAAACTTGTAGTGAGTTGATGAGCTACTTTTTGCATCACTACTTTTTCCATGATGAATGATGGCAGAGCATGTGGAAGTTTGTAGGCAACATACACCTTGATGTAACTAGAGTCACCAAGGGGAAACAGTTACACATAATTTTGTCACCATTAGGGAAATGACCATAAATATGGATCTCTCGGTATCCGATGAACCATTTTTCAGTAATCCCCTACAAAAGTGAAAGAAACACCATTCTAAGAATTACAAGAATCATGGATTACATTATGAAAAGACCTTAATTTCAATCATTGTCACACTTTTGCCATTAACAAACTGTGATAATGCAGGTTGAATCATTACAGACTATGAACTGTGTCACACTTTTCTGCATTAAAAGGCATGGCAACCTTTCTACACAGGTAAAATAAAAGTGAAATCTAGAAGCCTTGTTGAGAAATCTTATCCTAACAACATGGACTCGAGCACCCCTACCTATCTGGCCCTCATCCCAAGGTTGATGGATTCAATCCCACTCATTATGGAACTTATTCTCCATTTTGTGGATCTCATCCGATGGAAAATGGGTCTCCAACGTCTTCTCCTCTCCTATAAATACAATGCAGATCAAAGGAGAAGGAGTTGGATTTTGGAATACTTGGTTTATGACGTTATGTTGTCCAATTGAGATTTAAGGCTTGTATGCAAAGGAAGGATTGAAGATCTTTGAGTGGAGGCTTATGACATCCAGTCGTGGGTTGTAATCTCTCCCTCTTATTTGTTAATACACTATATATTAGTTTCCTCACATGATTTGCTTATTATTCACATTCATTGTATCAAAGATCCTTAATATTTTGATTAGTATTTGTTTAAACTTATTCATCCATAGTATGCTTTGCTCCTTTTGTTTGTCTCTGTTATTGTAGGTTCTAGTCTTTAGAGATTGAAGTGGAGCAAGAAATGAAGCAACAAGAGGATTCAAGTGCATACCTATTTCGTTAAACAAGTAAGTCTCATTAAAACTTTACTAAAGAAATATAATATGCATTGTCTTGCTTGTTCTAGATTTGATTTGTAAGTCTAGGGAGATCACTCTTGTCCGCAAGAACGATTTGTCTGCCAAACAAATTTGGTGACTGCATTGGGGACTTTTTGTTCTTCAATGGATTCCTTTGCCTTTTGTTGCCTTCCAAAAGTTTTGGTAACTCTGTTTTTATTCTTAAAGCCTATTTTTTATACCTTTTGAGCATTTTTATTTTTTTGCTTTGTGTATTATAGTTGTCACTCTCTGCTTTTAACAACAAAGTCACAATTGTCGCACTTTGCCTCCATTGTAAGTCCGACACTACACTAGAGTGAACAATCTACCTGTGAGAACCTTAGTAAAGTGAAAAAATAGTGTTTCTGTCTTTTGGGTCTGAAATTATTTGTTTGTAGTGGTTTTCTGAATCTATGTTCATCAGGAAAATGTCAACTTAGATTTTAATTGTTGTGCTTAACCATTTGTTTAAGAAATTACTTATCTTTACATTTAGGTTTTTTTTATCTAATTGTTTTATTGATCTATCAAAAAATGGTCTTTCACTTTTGCAATTGGTTGTGTCAATCTCTTTTATTTTAGTAAATTTGATCAAATATTCATTTATGCCTATTGCAAAGAATTATTGCATTGATTGAAAAGTTAGTAATTCTCATGAAAAAGATAGGTTTGATTTGAATTGGTTTGTTTTTATTAGATTGAATTAAATAATGATTACTCTTTCTATAAAACAACAAAAAAAAAGGAAAATTTGTGCTTCAATTGATTGACATTAATTTTATCGTTATGAAAATTTGTGCATTTGAGAGTTTGTTGTGTTTTCTCTTATGAATTGATTCTTGTATTACAAAATGTATGGTTTATTTTGAAAGTGTGCTTTTATAATCGTTTTGTTTAAGGTGAAAAGATATTTGTTGAAGATAGAATCTTTGTATTTTTTGAAAAGTGAAAGAAGTATTGTCCTTCCCATAAATAGGAGTTCATCGAATTGAAGAGGTTATTATTTCATATTTGATGCATTAGTTTAGAATTGAGTTATTACACCATTTAGTCATCATACACATTTAATTATCTTTGATTAAAAGTGAGACATTAAATCAATCCAAGTATTTAAAATAAAAAATTAATTAATAATAATCACATTCAGCGTGGGTCTAGGTTAGAAGACATGTTCTAGCATCTATAAACATAGGAGCTTTCGTTTCTTGTTAGCGTTACATTCTATGAGTTGTTTGGCACTTCCATGTACATTAGAGTATATAAGAACATTCTTCCATGTACTTTTGGGTACATAGGAAGGTTCTCCACGTATGATGATTATATAGGAAGACCCCCATTGTACAATTACACAGTAGACAACACTAATACAGACTGTACTTATGCATACCCTCAAGTATATAGGAAGTCCACTTCTAGGTTACAAACCAGCCATAGGGAACCGAGTCGACCACCTTGTTATCTATGATACACTGAACACAACATTAGAGGAGCATAACCTACATGTACATAATAGTATATAATAGTTCATAACAACTTGGTAAAACTTTGATACCTAGTGGCCCCTTTTTATTGCTACTATTTATTTGATTGAAAAAATTGTGGATTTAACTATCATACATTGTTAAAATTTTTAATTAAAATTCACTGTGGCAGATCCACCTCAATGTTCACGTAGGATCTAGGGTTTACCCCCTAGAATTACACTTGATTCATCCAATACTACATGACCTACAATTACAGAACCTAAAGTAACGAAATCTAAGACAATTCAAATGGAAACAATAGAACCTGAAGTAATTGAAACTTTAGGACCAAAAGTAATTCAAGGTGAACTTGAAGTGACTAAAACTTTGGAACCAGAAGTAATTCAAAGTGAACCTAAAGTAACTGAAACTTTATAACTAGAAACAATTGAACTTGAGCCTGATATACCTAAAGAGTGGTTCACTGAACCAATAACTCCAGATACTCATGTTTCACCTTCACTTGGTCTAATTTCTACTCCTCTACCAGTTATGTCTCAATAATATGTAATTTCAGGTGATTTACCACCTAACCTGATAAGCATTGGAGACATTATTGAACCACAACTTCGTGCATATCTTGATCTTGTAATAGGGGACCTTCTAGTTGTTAAAATTCCATCTCCTTTTCAATGGGACTCTTGGTATACAAAATTTTTATCTTATTTACTTAAGGGAACTCCTCAATTATGCACTCCTTTGTCTTTTCTAATTAGGTGAACCATGACAAAATCCTCAACTATAATTCAACCTTCATCTACTTGTGAAAGTGGACCTAATCAAGTAATTACGACTTCCATGTTTACAAGACCTCCAAAATCATTTATATATGGTGGATCCTTTGTACCTATTGGGTATCAATCACTCAACGAGATCTTTTCAGGAGTTGCACCTGATATTCCTTCTTCTCAAATTTCTACTTGGTCTTTTTGAATCCCATCTTGTTTATCATAGTTAAATGTAAAATCTACTACCCAAGCCATGGAATTTCCACAAACTTCCATGGCTGAAGTGTCATCAACATATGACCAACAAGTAAACTTGCTATATGGTGGTGTAGGTATCACTCAACAAACCCCAATTGGATCTTACTTTCTGACTGGGGGCCAACCATCCCATGGTCCATATTTTCCTCTAGGAGGTCAACCTCTTGGAGGAACTTATCCTCCATATGTGGGAACACCTATTGGTTGAACGTATCCAACACCTGGTCAAATACTTCAAATAGTTCTGATTCAACCTGTTTTATCTCAACTATTGATTGGTGCTATGTTCCAAGTAATGGGAGGTACTATTTGGAACCCTGCTTTTGGTGGTGTACCCCAGTTAGCCTTCAACCAAACTATTCATGTTACTCCTCAAGTGTTTGATTATAAATATGTCCAAACCACTAGTCGGACTAGACCTCATACCCCTATTAAACAACTTTTCCCAAGTACACCTAAAACATATGTGGAGCATCCCATTTTAACTACACCTCAAACACCTATTCAAATTGCATAACAAACAAGTATCCAACCTCGAATACCAATTCAATAACCTGTGTAGACTATACCTCAAGCAATTGTTTATCAACTTGGTCAAACCATACCTTAGATCCTTGTAGGTCCAATTGTAAAAGATACTCTGCATATGCCTTTTGGTTAACATATCCGAGGTGTATCCCAAATTCCATATCAAGATTAACCCTATTTAGGTCAACCTTTCCAAGGTCAACCTTATTAGGGACAACCTTATTTGAGTCAACCTATCCAAGGTCAACCTTTCCAACCTATCCAAGGACAATCTTTTCAAGTTCCATTTGCAACTCAACCTGGTATTGGTTACTTTGGTTATCTTGGTGCATTGTAAGCACCAATGGCTCAGCCTATTCTAGGATACCCTAGATATCCTCCTTTAGCAGTGGGATTTTATCCTCAAGGTTACCAATTCCCTTAACAAGATTTTAACCGACATTTACCCTTCATTTCCACTTTAGATTTACCATATTTGTTCCAACTAACCAATGACCCAATTTAGCTTTATCCTTTTTGGGTGACTATTCCTGTAAAGTACCAAGCGACATACCCAATTTTGATGACAAACCTAGAGAAGACCCATCGAATCACGTGATGAATTATCATTTATGGTGTTTGTTAAACTCCTTGAATGATGATTCCATTCAATTATGTATTTTCTAGAGAACTTTAAATGGTCCTGCGACTAAATGTTACATTGAGTTACCACATGCATCCTTCCATAACTTTAACTCCTTAGAAACAACCTTTTTGACACACTTTTAGTTAGCTATCTGATATGAAAATGGTACTGAGCTTTTAACTTTCTAAAGAAGTCAGACTATAGTCACATATATGATCATATACATGAGTGGAGACGTCATCATCATTTAGTAAAATATTACATTACAGACAGATTTTTAGCTAAATGGTTTGTTAAATCATTTTATATAAATAAATATGTTGCCAAAGGAAGAGTTGTTACAGAAGAGTAGGTTATTGCTCATGCCCAATATTTAGACTTAATTTATTCATAATCTGACACATTGTACCAACGTATTCCCAAAGCTCCTAGGTCATCGAATTCAATTCCATTAGCTTCTATAGGATCTCACATTCCTCATGGTGTGATTGGTAATGTCAGTAAAAAATATTTGAGTAAACCTTCATTTCATTCTAATCTCAAGTCTACTCCTATTGTGGCTGGTCAAAATTCACCTTATGTTACGTCTACTCTAATTAATACTTCCAAGGTTAATGTAGTTAAATTATCGAATGGTAAACAACCTCAACAACCTGGAAGTAAAATAAGGGCCAAGGTAAAGCAAAACAACAAAATTCCCCTCAATATTGTAAATATTCTTCCTTTGAATGGAAGTGCTACAAATCAACCTTCCACATTGGTCCCACCTCCTTCTGATCCTCTACAAATCGAGTGATGCTGAAACAATGATAAGACCCCCTAAAGGCATCATTTGAAGGTCATATTTTAGTCCACATGCTAGAGCAACTCAAAATTATAACACTGTTGAAGACTTGGATGAAGCTCCCTCAACAATGTCAGCCCTTGAAGTGCTTCAAAGTGGCCCAACACAATGAAAATTTTTGTTATTATCCATAGGTAGAATCGGTCCATAGGATTCATATAGTATTTGATCTTAAGAATCATGTATCGCATCAAATTGCATTGTAAATTTGAGTTCTTGTACGCAGTAAAAATGTTTTCCGCACTGTGATAGACGAAAGAGATTCTACAAGTATCATGTATGTATCTTGTTGGAAAGTCTTAGGATCTGTTGGCATTATGGATAATGTGTTGTCCTTGATGGAAACCTACTTGAAAAATAAGTCCTTCAACTTTGCTACAATGTGATGGTTATGGAACTAATGCAAATAACAAGAATATTGTTACATATATTACAGAGGATATGGGAGAGAATTGACATCTAAGTGACAAAATGCATGGTAATTATGAAGTTTGAAAAGTATACTGACCCTTGTGAATAAGAGTCACATACATACATAGATTATATGAAAAAAAGTCATGTACATATTCTAAACCATCGAAAACAAGAGACCAAGAGCTATTACCATGGTAATTGCCCATAATATTGTGACGACAATGTCGATTTGATCCCCTCAACAATTACTAACAACATTACCAAGGGATTTGCTTGTGGTATTAGCAAAGGAAAAAGATATATAAGGAGAAGGAGATCAAGGAGCTAAGTGTGTAATGTAATGGTTTATTCTTGTGTGTTCTAATTTGGAAAATGTGCACCAAGAAGCAAAGAAATGCAAGGAAAAGGCTAGATCTGAAAGATATGAAGTATATTCTTGGTTGATTTGCTTGTTGCAAAATGATTTATGTGGCTAACAATGAAATATATATTATTATGATGCAACTATGAAATGCATATAATTTCACTAAGATATGTAACTTTTGATAGTATGTGCACAAATATCTCGGGTTGTTATGTGTTGCAATTTGTAGCCAAGCCCTGGTTCAATAATTTAAGATTTGTATGCAGTTTTGCCTCTGGATAGTTGCATACATACATAAATATGCTTCATAGTAGTCACATATATATTTTGGGATAATTTTCCTTTAGATTGTTGCTTGATTTGAGTTGTTTACCAATGTTCAGATTGATGAAGTTTGTATCATTTGTTGTTGTTCATCAATAATGTATTGATCAAAATGGTCTGTATTTGACAATTTGGATTGGATTGATTTGGTTGTGATTTGGTACATTGAGCAGTGATGATTGATTCAGTATTGGTATATTTGTGATTATTTGTTGTTGTGACTTTGTATTTCAGTAATTCAACTTGACAATGTTTCAGTATTCAGTGATTTACAATCTGTATGCAGGTTTTATGTTGAAGAAGTGCATATATATGCAAGTTTTCTTCAGAGCAGTCATGAATATATATATTTTGAAGTCAATTTGATCAAGGTTTGCAATGACTGCATATTATTTTTGTGATGATTGTCTAATAGCTAACAACGTGATTCATTAGTGAATGATTAAGTATTATCTTTATTGGTAAATTGGTTTTGATTTGATCAGTTATTGATTAACTAGTAACATGGGTTGGCTTAGTATTCAATGATTCAGTTGCTTGAGTGATTCAATTTTGGTATTCAGTGGTGATTTAGTCTAAGCAAATGGTGCTTGTTTTAGTCCATACAACACTCTCTTGAGTTCGCACACATGTGACTCTTTGTTGAAGGTATCAAATCCTTCTGGCTACTCAATATACACCTCTTCCTCAATCCTACCGTTGAGAAATGCTATCTTTACATCCATATAATGTATCTTCCATCCCATCTGCGTTGACAGTGCTAAAATAGATCTGATTGAAGAGTACCTTGATACTGGATAAAATGTCTCACCTTAATAAATTTCCTCCACCTGAGAGAATCCTTTGGCCACAAATTTGACCTTTTGTTTCTCCACACTCCCATCTGCTACTTTATTTACCTTGTAAATCCATCTAGAACTCATCACTGACTTGTCTACTGGTCTTAAGACCACTTCCCAAACATTGTTTCTGATAACAGAGTCATACTCCTCAACTTTCGCATACCCCATACTAGTTGATGCACTTCTTCCTCGAATGAGGATGGCTCAACCTCTACACTCTCGCTCATTAGAGCCACGTAGCCAGTGTAATGATCTGGTGACCTCCTTTGCCTATGTTGTGATGTGGATTCTCCCAAATTTTCTTTAGCATCATGCATCAATCTGTCAGCCTCTTTTGTTGCACTTCCTTCCATCTATGGAAGTCTCTGCATGAGTGGGTACTTCTACTCTTTGCTCCTCTACATGTGGTTGCTCCACATCATGCTGAGGTTCCTCCTTTGGAGCTAAAATATCCTCATCTACATGTAACTGAAGCTCCCTATTAAGGAAACATCTCATGGCCTTCTCTTCATCTAAATTCACATCTCTACGAACCAATGTCATCCTGTTGGATGACAGGTACACTAGATAGTTGTGAGGTGTATCTATGTAGCCCACAAATATGCCCAACTCAACTGTTGGCTCTAGATTTTTCCATGCATCCTTGGTAACATGATAGTAGGCTATTGAATCAAAGATCCTAAAGTGTGCTACATCTATTTTCTTACCTGAAAAAGCTTCTTCTATTGTACTCATCCTGAGAATTTGATGAGGACTTATGTTCTGCAAATAAACAATTGTGTTGAATGCTTCAGCCGAAAATTGCAACAGTAGGCCTTGATCATGTAGCAACGCCTGTGCAACTCCCATAATACTTATATTCTTCCTTTGAGCCACCCCGTTCTGTTGTGGGTTGTGAGGTGTTGTTAACTCCCGTTGAATCCCTTTTAATGCACAAAAGATATTGAATTCATTCGACACATATTATCCACCATTATCACTTCTGAGCGGTTTAACTTTCCTGCAAGTATCTTTGTTGACAAGTGCTTTAAATAAAAAAATTGGCAATTGTCTGATCTTTCTTTCATGGAAAATTTTAGGGGTGAATCTTCGCCCTTTGGCGAAATTAAGGGGTTTTAAATTTTTAGTGGGCGAATATTTTGTACCATAGTAAATTTTTACAAATTGCCTCAAATTTATTTTATAAAAAAATTAGGTATGGAGGTTAGCCCACCTTATTTTAAGGGAGAGGGTAAAAAAGGTAAATTTAGCCCTTCAAATTAGGAGTTACAACTTTCCATTCATCCTAATTTTCAAGCATAGGTTTTACTTAAGTGAATTCCATGGGCCAAATACCATATTTATAAAAGAGGTATGGTAAATTAATAAAAATATAAATAAATGAGAGGTATGGTACATAAATAAAACATTTTTTATATTTACTCCATAAGTCACCTTATATACATGCAAGGGTGTAAACAAATTAAAATATAAATAAAGTGGAGGTATGGTAAATAAATAAAACCTTTTTTTTATACTTACTCAAAAGGTATGGTAAATAAATAAAAATATAAATAAACTAGACGTATGGTATATAAATAAAACCTCTTTTATATTTAGTCCATAACCCTCTTTCTATTTATGAAGGCTCAAAAAAGAGGTTTTATTTATAAGTTAATCCTATGAGCCAAATACCATTTTTGTAAAAGAGGTATGGTAAATTAATAAAAATACAAATAAATGAGAGGTATAGTAAACAAATAAAACATTTTTTTATATTTACTCCATAAGTCACCTTATATTTACGAACACTCAAAAATGCGTTATATTTAGGTAAAAACTATGGGCAAAATAATATGGGACAAATACCATGGACTAGATTGTTATTAATACCATGCAAAAAAACATTATTAACCAATATTAGTATTAATAAAAATAAAAATGGCACATGGTATTGACCCATGGTATTCACCAAAATGGCACATGGTATTGACCCATGGTATTCACCTAGAATGTAGCCTATTTAAATGGGGGAATTAAACCAGCATAGATCCATCTTTACTCTGGATCTACTAACCCCTGAGAGGTATCAAATATTGTGATATGCAAACTTGCATAGAGTGAAAAAATATTTGATCCCTCTCGGGGCTTGGTGGATCAACGTAAGAATGGATGTTGTAATTTAATGTATGTTAAACATTTTAGCTTGGTTAAAATAAAAATTAAAATAAAAATCAACTATTAATTTTATTAATTTTTATAAATTACTTATAGTAATTTTTAAGCTCCAGGTTTATGGTAACCCATGGTAATACCAAGATCTTACAATATTTTATAATTGAGTAAAATATTCGCCATGCCTGGTGAGAGATTCGCCAAAAAATTATATATACATATTATATTATTGATAAGATCGCCTTCCATTTTTCCCATATACCATGGAGATTCGCCCATTTATTATACTTATAAATTTGGGGGGGTTCTTAAAATTTTCCCTGCTTGCCATGCGACACCTACGTGGTCCTCACATGACACCCATGTGGTTATCCAATTCATATACCATGTCTTTCCAAGTGATAGCTATTGACACAGTCATGATTTCCCACATTCTGTCACTTCCACGGTTCACAGAATGGGAAGATACATTATACACAAGGGCTAAGCCCCTTCCAACTATATACATATCATGTGGGTCCCCTATATTACACCACATAATCTTGAATATTACATCCCAAGAATCTCTATTGAAATATCTTATCAAATGTTTCGGGGTGAACCTTCCAGGAATATGTGGATCCTTTTTGGCCCCACCACCAACATGACCCACTACCTTCGTTACAATTGTGTGTTTGACACATATGTTCCACATCAACCCAGACATTCCCTTGTGACACGTTCAACATTTTGAAGATGACCTGGCCCATTTAAACTTCTTGGGTGACACAAACAACCTATGAGGCTTCCCTACCCAAATCCCTTATGTCCACTAGCCGAAAATTCCATGTTCTCCTAGATATAAAATCCCGGGAGTTTACATAGTGCCTTCAGCTGAAACTGTCAGGGTCCAAGACTTTGGGGTGACACCATCAAAATAAAATTTCGAGGTGACTTTGAATGACATTGTGATATCCACATGGAATCCTCCGAGAGTGTCATGTGTCACGTGATTTGAGCCCTCTTTGATCGTGCATTTTCATGTTATAGGATAATTCAATGTTTTCCATTCGTCGCTTTTTGTTGAGGCATTCAACTAGCCCCACTATGCCAAGTCACCCCAGGAATAAAATATCAGGAGTTTCCCTTGGGGCTCCCCTTGAAACCTTTGAGAAAAGGGTTTCAAGGTCATCCAACAACCATGAGTGCTTACCCATCAACGACCCATAATTCTCTTTTCTAAGTAGTTGATCACCGCACTTGGTCACAAGAGTGAAAAGGGTTTTTGCCATTTCCTTCCAAAGTCCTATTCTCCAAGCTTAAGGATTATAGGCTCACATGATTTACCCATTGTCATCTCAAAATTAAGAGGCCTCTACTAGGGCTCCAAGTGCATGTGGATATATATAATATATATATATATTATATATATAATTAAAGAGAGAGAGAAGAGAGAGAGAGAGAGAGAGAGAGAGAGAGAGATATAGATATAATGTGTATATAGTCATTTTTATGCTATCCCTCGTCAGCTTATGTGTAAATATTGGCATGATAGTCAAAAAAGTTTGATGAAGGCATTCATTGATTAACATAGATTGATCCATCTCTTCATAGACAGGCCATTTAGACCAATTTGCAGGCTCAAGATTGAAATAGGGATAAACCATTCCTAGGGAAATATTTAGGAATCACTTCTAATCTGAAAAATCACATTCCTTATTATTAACATGAACAATTTATCAATACATTTATTTAATCATTAACATAGATTCCCATATATTCATTCTTAGACATTCCTAGGTTGATTTCCAGCTCAGAATTATTCACATGAAATGAGCCATTCCTTAAGATCTTTAAGAAATATATTGATATTCCTCATTCATGCATGAAAAATGCACTCCTCAACATCATCATGACATTGTTTCAGCACAATAAATAGAGACATGATAAGAACATGATCAAATACATAAGAGAATACTTATCTTATAAGAGATATAACAACTGAGATTGGGACTCTAACTCCTCACCTAACCTTAGAGAAGCTACAACCATTTTTACTTGTAGATGTCACCCCTAAGCCAGATTCCATTGCTTGAGGTGGAGTGCTTTTGAGAGAAAAATTAACAAATATTGACTTCTAAAACATGATGTCATGAGGCCACTCTTCCTTCATCCACTAGCTACACAAGCTCCCACGTAGTCTTCCAAAACTTTTCATACATGATTAACATCCATGCTAGGATACCACAATATAGAGAGTCTAAGGTCACTTTTAGGAGAAGAGATTCCACATCAAGCGAAGGTTCATCATCAGATAACTTACTTTTTGACAAAGATATCACCTCTCCAAGTACTTCATTAGTGAGTCAAGTGCCAGAGCTTCAGCCTCGAGGAAACTAGTGGTTCATCAACCCTCATAAATACCTGAGCTTCTATTCCCAACCCAGTAGTTTCATGAATCAACAAGCTTCTAATGGGTTCTTCAGCCTTTAGGAAAGCCATTTCTCTCTATAATGGTTTCACCTAGTAAGCCTCATTGAGGGTTCTTCAGCTGATTCACTTTCTTGATATCTTGATCATTTTAATTCTGATCACTTCTCTCTTGTTACATCTCCAACCCTTAGAGTAATTCAACCCATTTCTCACCATTGTTTGTTCTTCCATTGCGTAAGAACAAAATTGGTTCTTTTCTCTCCACTTCGACTTGTTTTCATGCCCCCACCCCCCCAATAGATGAATCATCTGTCCTTTTCAAGGCTACACATAGGTCAACTTCCTTCGAAAATGTAACTCAATCTTGTTGTTTAATGTTTTGGTCCCATTTGCTTATTGTTAAAGCTAAATGACACCTATGTCTATCCCTTTTTGTTTTCAGTTAATTTATGCCATAGTTAGCCCATTTAAGTTTCTCAACCAACCCATGGACGACGTATTTAAATTCACCAATTCCTCAAGCAATATCCCTTCCCAAGCAACTTGAATATGTGTCCCTTCTCTCAGCCTTTTTGAATAATTACAATTATTTACAATGAGGAAATATTAACTAGGTGCTATCATAGTTGATGGGGAACTTAAATGAAAGATGGTATCTTCTCATTCACTAAATTTTTACCTTGTGAATTCTTCTTGCTATTAAGTGTCTATTATATGGTTCATTTTTCCCTTTCTATAATAAGGTTTGTACATGAAACAGCTACTGCAAGTATTAATTCATTTATTTGATTTCTTATAGGTATAATGGTGATCATGCTCAGATTCACACCCATCAATGTGTGGCATGACAAGAACCTCTAGATCCTATTGGTGCACAAATGTGACAGGGAGTTCAGGTTTTCCTAAAACAAATGCATCAGTGCGCCATCTGGTCAATATACCTACAAATTCCAACTTGGAACATAAGGACACTATGTAGCAGTAATTCTTACAATTATAATAAAAAATATATTGAATGCACCAAGGACATTGCATAAGTAAGGGGGAAGAGGTTTTAACACCCCAGTGTGGTTCCCTAAATGGTAATATACATTTACATGTAATACTTAGGTTGGTGAGCTAGAATTTTGAATAGGTCAGTGAGCTAAAATTCTATTGAGAGTTACATGTTGCTATATTTCTATATATGTTAGGATAGTGGGCCAAGGTATTAATATGTTTAAGGCTGGTGTTCCTATGTAATGGTTGGACCTATATTATTAGGATGGCGAGCCAAGATCCATTCAATCCTACATGCTTGTGTATGTCTCATGTATTAAGCTAATGGGACAGCATGTTTATGAGTTTAAGTCGAGAGCGGCTATGGAAATTAGGCTAGTGAGACTGTGTGATGATCTAAACAATGACCAATGACCCTAGATGACATGCAATTTAGCTAACTTGTCATTTTGTTGTATATTGAGGGAAAAATAAGTAGGGGGGAGGGGGTCGAGACTCCAAGAGAAAAACATAACAGGATATGAAGGTACACTATAAAATTATAATATAGTATCATAATATAAAGTAAAGGGGAACCAAGTCTATAAAAATGTGCTTCCATTTTTCATGGGGATGGTAAAAAAAGGGGGGCAGGTGTCCCTAGATGAGAGCCTAGAGGGTACCTACAGATCCACAAGGGGAATAAGAACTGTTGGGTCCATAGTGTCGTAAGCTTCAATGGCTGGCTAAGATAAGGGTTGATGGGTGATGTGAGATTGTTGGTTGGTGGCTATAAATTTTGGTACCTTGGCTGAGTGAGGGCTTGGAGGGTACATGGAGACCCTTGAGGAAAACCCAACTCCTTGATTCGTTGTTATGTGGGAATCCTTGACTAGATGAGATTAAAACACTTGAGATAGTGGAATAACATGAGGGACTTTAAGAGTAGAGAATGGGGTGCACTACTTGGGCACAATTCTCGTGGGGGATGTGGGCCTGGTGGTTGGAGGCTTCTAGTTTTGATAGCTTGGACCTGTTATGGCTTGTATGAGACATGTACCTAGCTCAAGAAGCCAATGTGCAGTGCAGTCATGGCCTTAGATTAAAGGTGACTTACCGTAAAGAGAATTGAAGTAGCGTGGTCTACCACTAGAAGGAACGTTGGCTTAAGGGGTCTTGACCCTGATTCATAGTTAGTTGTGCCAACCAACAAAACCATACACTACTAACCCTTTTTACAAAAACCTGTGTAGCACAGGATGAAATCTCAACCAAAGCAATATTGGGGGATGCTAAAACTAGGCTTCTGCATCTAGAGATGAGTGTGATGTGTAATCTGGAAACCTTGCAGCTCAGATCTGCCTTCACGCAGAGCTAGATACTGCAACTTATTTGAAAATACCTTACGATCTTCACGGATCTATTCAATTATGTTATTCATGCATAAAAGGCACAAATCTACTACTTTCATGCAAGCAATAATACACCTTAATTTTTTTATGACCTAGATCTGTCCTCACGCACATCTATCCTTCTTAATAGTTAATTATAATATATATGTTCTATAACTTCGCAAAGGTGGTTCTTTGGACTTATCAAGCATAACTAAGAAAATATCAACAGATTCACACATTAAAACATATCAATTCATACAAAGCAACCTACAAAGCGGAAATGCATTACTTAAGCATAAACAATAACAAGGAAAAGATGCAATTGTTTCAAACCAAAATTGTCATTGTTAGATATAGCATTCAGATTACAAACTCTTCCACCCTGCGCACTCAGCTCCAGGGGCCCACACTTTTAGCTACGGACTTGCCAAGGTCTCTGCGCACTCAGCTATAGGAGCCTTCCCCTTCGCCTACGTGCAGGAGCAGAGCTTTCCTACCTTAGCACCTTGCCCTCACACTTACCTTTGAAAATATTTCTATCTCCCATTGAATCGCTAAGACTCAACTATTTATAGCTTTTGAATTGCAATACCATGGCATGCAGCTCATGGGTGAGTCTCAAAACCATCCTATCACTTACCCATACAAGGGGTTAATGCCCCGTTGACTTCTATTTGACTTCGCACTCCACTTGCACATTTCGCGAAGTCTTTACATTATTTACAAAATTCTCATAAAAAATGAATTAAACTAACAAAACTTGACCCTAAGGACCCTATCCCAACATGCCCCCAACACAAATATGGTGACTCTCCCTTGAGTCACTGAGCTAGCTTGTCTACTTTGTGGTGGAGCTCATTGAACTACTACTTCAAGGCATCCAACTCCTTGGTGCTTCGTACTGCAACCTACCTCAATTCTTTGACTAGCTTCTCTGTAGTTGGTTCTTCGACCATAAGACGCATGGTACTCTAAGTTTGCTACAACGCTTTCAGCTTCTCTTGAATATTCTAGGAAATCTGGCTGGCCTCTTCTGTCTAAAGTTGAAGCTAAACCTTGAACACAGATTCTTTTTTCTGCAATTCTTGAACTTGTTGTTGCATAAATGTCCCTTCCCATAGGCATGCAAAGCACTAGACTGGCACCAATGTACACGTAGTCACCCTGATCTCATCATACTTCTGTTGGGCCCCTCTAATCTCTATAGGTTTGGGTCCTCCTACAAAGTGTCCCATAACTCCATGGCATGGTTAAAAAGAAAGTCGCGGCCTTTAACTGTAATGTACAGAGTGTTCATATGCTCCTTAATGGCTGCGCCACACTGCTCCTTGACCTCTAGCGGAGTAATTGGCTGTAGTTTCAGCTGTAATTTTGAAATCTGTACCTAGAAGTCAAATGTGGCTATGCCTATCTCATCTTTTGATTCTCATATTGGGGCAACCAATTTTTGCATCTTCGCCACAGTTGTTGCATCCTCTGGGATATGCAGCTTAGGGACTGAATTGCATGCCTGTGTTATTGCTGCTTCAAGGCTCTCACTACATGCTCCTAGTTCTTCCTTTTCTTTCAAATCCTGAGCCTTCTCAGCTAATATTTGTTCATTATTCAGCTTAACTTCACTGATTACTGTGAGCGTGCGTTACTCTATGATTTGGAGTTTGTTTGATACCCCTTGATGAACCACATGGAAAGATTGAAGTGGTAGCGTGGCTAAGTTCACCCCCATGCTTCTGATCTTTCCCAGTTGAGTGTGGTATTCTTCTCATTCTATGCAAACTGATCCTTTTGGTAAGGAGATTACTCTGGGGTCCAGAGGCCTTTCTATGTCCAACACAATCTCGCTCACTTGTGGTAGGCTTGCTTACCCTACACTCCCTTGAATCCTGCCTATTTGGATCTGCAGCTCGAGCAGATCCTTCTGGACACCCCCTAGAGTTTGCATGTATGTTTATTCAAACTGCATCCATAGCTCAGTTTTCATATCGTAGAGCTTATCCCCGATCTCATGGAATTCACCTTCAGTCAGGACCATGGGGTCTAAATGTGTTTGTTTATCAGATTCTTTCTTCTTCCTCAGACCTGTGGTCATTTCCTTAGTGCACTTCTACAACTTGAAGGGATTTCTCTTCTTGTCAACCCCATTGCCTCCCTGTGCAAACTAGTCATGTTCCTCGGTATGCTGGGAAACTGATTCCTCAACTTCCAATCTGTCTTCTTTTTCATCGTGTTCCTTCACGGACCAGTCTTTCTCGGTGTGCTCTTTTTTAGTTGCCTTAGTAGCCTTCTCTTTCTTCTTTTGAGTAGCCTTCTCATATGTTGTTGCTTTCTCTTTTTCCTTCTTTTTTTGTGTGGCTATGGTCTATGCGAGGAGGTCTCCCCTCCTTTGCTAGTTCCCGCACCAAGGTTTGTCAACTCCTACCACTCTATTGGCCATAGACCCACGATATCTTACACATATGCTTCTGTCACTAAGTATAGTAATTTGTGCCATATCTGCTCTAGGTCTCTCCTCACACAGATTGGGACATTAAATATCAGCCTTGAACTCCTAAGCCTGAAATTTCTCAAACAAGGTTGGAGACAACCTCAGCCTTTGATTTATTACTATTCGGAGGTCCATTTTGACCAAAATAAAAAATATTTTAAACTTGGTGATTCTCTCTGGATCCTTCATCGACCATAGCGAACCGAACTTCGCTGCCTCTGGTAGCTCCTTATCCTACGGAGGAAACTGACTATCCTCTAGAAGCCACCATGAAACTAGTAAAATTAGCAGTAGGAGCCAAGCATAGTGAAATGCCTTGGTATCCTCCTATACTTCTTGACAATTCGCTAAGAACTCTTTGCAAGGGTACTATGCCCATTTCTACTATACCCCTTTTTCACATTGTGCCACCAAGAAAATAATAGGCGCTAGAACTTCGTCCGTGTGACATTTTCTCATAATTTTTCCAACCAGAATCTGAGTGGAAAATTGGACTACTTGGTCTACAATAGAGGGGATAGAATATCTGCATGACTTCTTTACCAGCCCAAATTCCGACTTCGTCTTATCTGTCAACTCCTTTTCTTTTCTTTTTCCTCCAAATTCCTTGGTGGGGTCATCCCCTTCATAGGACAACCTCCTAATCGTATGGATAAACATGTCTATTATGGGGATAGGTTTGCCTAATCATAAGCACCCACCATGCACCAGCATAAGTAGTTGGTGCACACAACCAGTGTTTATGATCGACCAGTGGAAGTGTGGCACACATAACATATTTAGTGACCCGGCCTCCTCAACACCTTTCACCCACTTCATTGGTTCCAGTCTTCTAACCCCTACCTCTTCATAATATATCTGGGTCATATACTTATTTGTAGCTAGATGTGGGAATTTCTCATGGTTTGTGAGATCCAAATCCTCCAATTTTAACACTAGAATTCACGTTAGGACCACGACTTGAAATTCTACTTCCAATGGTAATAGCGGCATAGAGATCGTAAACTTGCTAGAATCTGGGTCCTTGGTAACCTTTGTTTTCCCTTCCATGGAGGGATATACCATGGGAGACTAGTAATAGGCTCAAACTTATCAACTCCATCATGGAGTTCCTCCTCATCCAAATCCAACAAGACAAAGGGATGCTTAGCCTTGTCCATTTTCCCTTTTTGCCTTACCTCCGCAGTGTTATTCCTTGATGACTGCCTCACTAGTAACACTTGGGGCCTCTTTTTCTTATGCTTAGTAGCATATTGTTGTAGTCTATGTGACCTCAATGTCGTAGGCACCACTGGCGTAGCTTCCATGCTCACAATTTCTGGGGCTGGATTGTCAGAGACAACGGCTTCAAAACTAGAAATTGTTGATGTCATTCTATCCAAGAAGGCTTTACGGAAGGTTTCAGATAGGTTGGCTAGCCCTAGATACTTAAAAATATCCTCCCAATCTTCTCGATTCATACAAAAGAAGAAATAGAGTGTATGTTTGATCCTCAGATAGAAAGGTGTTCTTGTGCAGGCCAACATGCCATATTTATAGGAGTTTTCAAATTTGGATCCAACCGTTCCCTCCATTTCCTGATCATAAATGCACCATTGGTGGCAGATCTCCAATGATTTTAGCCATAAATGTCACCTATCCACTCTATCTAATGGGATATTTGTTGTCCAATCATGAATAGTGACTTCAACAGCTACTTTTGGACCCGCTTGTGTGACATCGTCCCTCATGGCGCAGCTCATGTATCGCAACTTCTGTGGCCGCTTCCTATGCCTCCATTGTGTAGCCACATTAATGTACTTTTCTCCATTTTTGTAAGTGTAATTTATAGTCTCACTTCCCCTTGGAACATCCTATATCGCTAAAACTATCCTGCTACCATGTAGTCATGCGCAGGGGTAGGATCCCCTATATACAATTTCAACCTACTTCCATTCACTTTTCTTGGGAATGGTTCTCCATTCAGCTTTGCCCTAACAACATATGGCCCTAACTAGGGCATTTGGAATTTTCCCGGAAACTTTGTGAATTTTCTATCATATAGCAACACCAAATCATCCACCTTGAAGGTGCACAACTTAATATTCCTATCATGCCAGGATTTTTTTTGTTCCTTTTGCACTTGTTGGTGAAATCGTGCAAGAAAGTGATCTTCTTCTAGCTCTAGTAACTACATGAGTTGTTCCTCCAAGGTCTCGCAATCTTCCATCTATGTCAACATTGCAATACGCGAGCTTGGCACAATGTACTCCATAGGCATCACAGCCTCAATCCCATACACCAACTTGAACAAAGTTTGGCCTATTAACTTCTTGTAAGTCGTCCTATATGCCCATAGAACCACTTGTACGTGTACATCGCAGTCATTCCTCTGCGCATTATAGACCTTTGTCAATGCATTCTCCAAGATTTCGTCAAATTCTTCCATTGTTCCATTTGCCTACAGGTGATAGGATGTACTCTTTTGATGATACACCTGAAATTCTTCAAGCATCGTGTTGATTGCTTCATTTAAGAAATGTGTTCCCCTATCACTCATCAACACCTTTGGGCATCCAAACCGAATTAAGACATACTCGAACATGAACTTCACAGTAGTAGCAGTTGTATAATCCTTTACTAGCTATGCTTTAGCCCATCTGGATAAGCATTTTGTTGTAGTAATAATATATCTTGTGCTTGTCTTCTTTCCTGGTGGTTGTATCGGTCCTATAAAATCAATATCCTACTTATCAAATACTTGTAGTGACACCTGAGGGTTAAGGGGCAATTCATCTCTTTGTGAAGGATTTCCCATTCTTTGGCAAGCATCGCATGCCTTGCAGTATGCTTTAGAATACTTATGTAATGTTGGCCTCCATAATCCTGTGTACAAAATATTCTATGCAGTTTCGTTTCCTACATATTGTCCTCCCACCACTCCTCCATGTGCTTTGGCGAGGATACTAGTGTGCTCAAATTCTGGAAAATACCTTTGCAATATTTCATCTATTCCCATTTGATATAAATGGCCTGAAATCATCGAAAAATCTATAGAGCAGACCATCAGTTCCTTCTTTTCTTGAGTTGAATACCCTTTCAAAGTTATACCCATGGTTAAAACCTGAATAATGTCAGCAAAATGGTCATCCGTGATGCACACCACAAAGAGTTGTGCAGCTGGCAGTCCTTCTTGCAAACTATTGGGTTCTTCACCTATTTCAATCCTTGACAGGTGGTTTGGTCCTGCAATTAGCCTTCCAGGCTTCACAATCACTTCGAAGTCATACTCTTGAAACAATAATAACCACCAACAGATTTACCCCCCCAACACAAGCTTATTGACCAAGTACTTCAGTGCAAAGTGATCAGTATACATTTTAGAATGTCTGCCAACAAGTAATGTCTAAATTTTTGCAGTGCATAGACCATCACCAACCCTTCATGCTCCATAGTGGAATAATTCTTCTCAACCTTGGTAATTGTCTACTTGCGAAGGCTATCAAATGATCAATTTCTGATTCTCTTGCCTATGTTAATACCACACCAAGCGCAATGCAAAAAGCATCCACATGGACATGAAATTATTTCTTCCAGTCTGGAAATACCAAGATAGGCACAGTCACCATCTTTTCCTTCAATAAATCCAGAATGCTGACATTCTTCATCCCAATAGAACGTTGCGTCTTTCTTCAATAGCTTTTCCATCCCCACAGTTACCTGAGCATACGCCTTGATAAACTTCCTATATTATCCAGTGTGCCCTAAGGTCATGCACACCTACTTTACATTCTTGGGAGCTTCAAAATTCACGATCACAATCTTTGTAGGGTCCACCATCAATCCGTGCATACATACTACATGACCCAGTAATATTCAAAAGCATACAAATAATATACACTTCTTTAAATTCAATGTGACTCGATATCTTCGACATGTATCCAGCATAAGGCACAGACTTGCAACATGGCGCTTCACCAACCGGAACATAGTCCAATCATCCAATATACCTCCAAAAATTTATGAATAAACTCCTTGAATGTCGTGATTACTACCAAGGAGAAGATTACGGGTGCATTTTTCAAGCCGAACGACACTACTGTATACTGGAAGCAACCCCATTCTGTTGCAAAAAAAAAAATTCTTCCATATTTTGGTGTGATCTTTATTTGATGGTATCCAAAACATCCATCAGTAAATGAATAAGCCTCCTGTCCTCCAACATTCTCTAACACTTCATCTATAAATGGTGTCGGGAATGGATCATGCACACATGCATCATTCATCTTTCATCAATCTACGCATATCCTAATTTCACCTTTTTGTTTCTTTACATGGAAAACCAATGGGCCTAACTAATCAAATTATTCTACTGGTTCAATTTTTCTGGCCTCTAACATCTTATCAAGCTCTTGGCACACCTTTTCTTTATACTTCAGATTGAGATGATAAGGTCTCCCCTTGATGAGCTTCACGTCAAGTTTCAACGTGATCTTCATAACACCCAAATCTTTGACGATCACCATTAGATCTGAGAACTTTGTTGGAAATATATCCTGGTATTCACGTAGTAGTTCGAACACCTGATCCACTATATCCTTGTCCCAATAGTCTCCTATCTTCGTGAACTTATGCTTTCCTTTAGACCCAATATTTACTTATCTAGTTTTCAAAGGCTCTGATATCTCTGGGTTCTATTTTCGGTCCTTCAACTTCATGCTGCAATTCTGTCTATCACATGTTAATATTCTATGGATCTTCTTCGTCCTCTTTAGCAGTTACATTGTAACATTCCAATACATGGTGCAAATGTGTACTCCAATCCGACTAAGTCCATTCTACCAGTTCCTTTGGTGTTCTGAATATAATAACTTTTATCTCCTAAAGCGATTCATCAATGCATTCAAACCCATCCTTAAAGATTAAAGTTAATAATAACCTCTCCCTTAATATGTCCCATTTCATGGTTCCGTGGCAAAGCTCTGACTCCAAATACCAGTTCATTGGGATTGTATCTAAGGTATGATAAAAAATGTGCACCCATTCCGGTTGAGGCTTCATTCCCCAAGCCTTAGTCCATCTTGGCAAGTGTTCGCATGGATCATCTTTCTCACTATATTTCTCAGTCATCCTAGTATTAGGATACCCAAACCTTAATCAAATCATTCTTCTATAGTCCATCCATCCAGCAAATCCCTCCTCATGCGTACCCCACCAATGGGCAGGCATAGTGCGCAGTGCCAATTCTAGTGCTTAGAAGCGATGTTCTTCATGTAATTGCCATTCAAATTCATCTAAAAACAAATCCACATCAGTAAAACCATCATAATGTGGAATCCTTATTACCTCAATTGAAACACAGTGCACAGATTTTGTCATCATATTACACCGGAGTGTAGATACTTCGTGCAGCCAATTTTTCCAATGATCTAGTTCTTCATCAAAGTCTAAGGTACAAGAATGATCCATATCCCATGCGATGTGACCATTAACCGTAGGATTGATCCAATCTTCATCTTGCATTGCAATCTTATATATCTAGTATAAATCATTATCATCCTTCACAAAGTCTCGAATAGGTTTAGTATAGTGTGCACCTTCTACAGGTTCTAGTGACACTATAACTCTGAGTGACCTCCTCTCAAAAGTCATTTTCTACATTTTTAAGTTGATCACCATGTCCATGTCGAATGCCTAGTCAATTCCTAGTAGTGTAGGGCACGGGTCAATATCATGCACTATTTCAATCACTCTAAAGTTAGCCAGCGCACTTGCACCCTCAATGTCTACTGTCACACCATATAAACGTCGAATTGGAATAATCTTCTGTTGATTAGCCATGCACAGCTAAATAGGAGACCATCACAGCATAAGTCTCCCCATCCTTTCCCACATCTATTTTGGAAGCACATTTGCATCAGATCCTAGATCCAAGATTACTTGGTCCATCTCATATTGTCCTATCTGTGCGGTTAGCCTCATCACGTGTCCTATTCGCATCTTATGATTTCAATTTTTTCTCATAGTGCTCTATTTAGTAGTATTATTTTCTTTATTCACGCACTTGTCAATTAGCTCTTGCATTCCCTCTACTGTTTCCTTATCACGCAAAAATTTCATACAGGTCTTTAGAAAAGTAGCTAACACCGACGAATCTACCTCCAGTGTCGCACTAGTTTCAAGCTATTTCTCCTGGCTCCCTAAGGTGGAGCCCTTAGCAAAGCTCTTCTTTGTTTCCATGAATGTTTCTTTAGCCTTTCTGATGTCAAATTCTACTTCTTTCTCAGTAGCTTTCTGCACCCACCCTTCAATCACAGGTTGCTTTCCCTTGTCTTCTCCTATGGTTATGCCACTTCTCGTCACTATGTTTACATTATGATCTTCTTTGTGAGGTTTCACCCTCATGATTTGTAGGTTTTTCATAGGTTTTTTTGTCTTCTTCTCCTACATATTAGACAATAGTAATGGGCATTATTCTATTTCATGATCGAATTGGCTACAATGTTGACATGAGAGATGATGTGGATTTTGGCAATCACGCGTGAAGTGTCCTAGCTCACCATAATTGTAGCAAATAATATGACCATGACCTCTACTAGGTCCACCCCCTATTCCTCTTCCTCAACCTTGGAATCCTCCATGCACAACTCCTCTGCCCTGATCCTGAGGTCGAGTTCCTTCCTGCATTCGATATGCAAGGGTCCGATCCATCATTATCTCATAGCTATGACCATGTCGCTCATCATGTCTTACTGACTTACAAAAATTTAAAATCTATTGTTGGGGTGCCTAAACAAACTTCTGAAATAGGTGGAAATTATTCGTAGCATGGTTTCCACCAATCTGACAAATAGAACACCATACAGGGGCTCTAGTACTTGGCCCCACAACATTTTGAGGTTTTAAAGGGACTGGGCCTCCTCCAATCAGATAATTCTGATACACCGAACAATGATCTTTATCATGTCCTTTATCCTTGCATTTAATACACTAGACTTCTGCATGCACCTCACTTTGCACCTCCATTCTTGTCATCAAGATTTGCAGCTCCATATGCAAGCTTGTCAACTACAACTGGATTTGTTGGACTCCAATATTGGTATCCTGAATTGGAGATGCTTTCAACCTCATCACAATCTCAAGAGCTTCCGCTTGCAATGCAATATTTCGATGTCACAAAGGCACTCTTAAGTGTGGCAAGAGCAATGCCGTAAAATAGTCTATATGCTAGGAATCTAAGATTATCATGTTGGCCTGTCGAATCAGGCACCTGAGTTGTTGATAAAAATCCCAAGAAGACTCATCTATCTTATGAAAAACCTCTTTGAACTCAGTTACTTATTTCACCTCTGACATATGATTTCTAAATTCCTTATTTAGTGCTTATTGAGTATTTGCTAACAATGCAAGGGGGTTGTCAATACATAATTTGGAGTACCATGTCAATGCGTGATTTTGTAGAGCCATAACCAATTGTTCTTTATTAATATTTTCATCCATAATATGTTGTGTATGAGGTGGAGGTGAAGTTGGTAATGGAGTGGATGGATGAGATATTCATGGGATACCTTCTTAATCAATTGTACCGCACTTTGAGGTGTTCCTAAAACCATTCCTTCATCTTCAGTTGAAGGGGCTTCAATCAACAGACTGTACTATGGGCCTGATCCTTCATTTCTTATGAAGAATTTATCACTTCACGTAGCTCCAAACATCAAGGTAATTGCATAACCCACTTTTCACATAACAACATTTTAATCCAACTCTTTAATGATTTTAGATAATTACCTCACAGTCCCTTGAAGAGCCTACATTCTGCTTCTCTATAGCTGATAGTCCTATCAATCATGAACTCTGTCACAAAACTTCCAAGTGTGCGATCAACCAAATGATCCGCAACCCACACAATGTTGCTTTCAGAGGCTCCTAGATGTCACACCAGTTCTGGAATCCACATTATAGGACCATCAAGCCTCCACGTCCCTTGACTATCTAATAATTCAGACAACCATTCATGTATCTCGTCAGGGAAGAAACAGTAGAACACTTTGGTCTTATCTATGTACAAATATCTTTGCAACTACTATTCTTTAGATAATTTAGGGCTTCTATTCCCCTGAGCTACAAACATGTGTACTTTTCGGTCAATCCACTTCTCCATTTCTTTCTTCATAGGGAACCACTTATTTGACATCACACATCTCTCAGATAGATCTTGGTCTCGACAATGAAACCATTTTTTGGCTTAAGTGGTCCTAACCCAAGTTTAGAGTTAGCTGAACCAACCAACAAAATTGTACACTGTTAGCCCTTTTGGAAACAACTTTCATAGCACAAGCTGTAGTCTCACCTGAAGAAGTATTGGTGGATGCTGGAACTAGGTTTCTGCATGTAGAGACAAGTGTGATCTGTAATCTGAAACCCTTATATCTAAGATCTTCCTTCGCACAGAGCTAACCTCTCTGCAGAGCTAAATACTGCAAATTATTTGAAAAGACCTTCATATCTTCCTATACCTATTCAATTATGTTCTTCATGCATAAAAGGAAAAGATATGCTACTTTTGTGCAAGCAATAATACACCTTAAATGTTTTATGACCTAGATCTATCGTTGTGTATATCTATCCTTCTTAATAGTTAATTATAACAAATATTTTCTATAACTTCGCGAAGGTGGTTCATTGGACTTATCAAGCATAAATAAGCAAACATCAACAGATTCATGCAGTGAAACATATCAATTCGTACAAAGAAACCTAGAGAGTGGAAATACATTACTTAAGAGTAAACAATAACAAGGAACATATGCAATTGCTTCAATCCAAGACTATCTTTATTAGATATAGCATTCAGATTATAGACTCTTCCACCCTGCACACTCAGTTGTGGACTTTCCAAGGTCTTTGTGCATTTAGTTGCAGGAGCTTTCCCCTTCACCTAAGTATAGGAACAGAGCTTTCCTGCCTTAGCACCTTGCCCTCACACTTACCATTCAAATGATGTCTATCTCTCATTGACTCACTGAGACTCGACTATTTATAGCTTTTTAATTACAATACCATGGCATGCGCTCATGGGTGAGTCTCAAAACAATCCTATCACTTACCCATAGAAGGGGCTATTTCCCTATTAACTCTTATTTGACTTCATGCTCCACTTGCACATTTCATGGAGTTTTCATATTCTTAACAAAATTATCATGAAAAATGGATTAAACTAACAAAACTTGACCCTAGGGACCCTAACTTGACCCTAGGGACCCTATCCCAACAAGGAATGTTCGAGGTCCATAGCTGGCCAAGAAATTTAATAAATAAGTGTTGAAAACCTATTATCTGTATGTTTCATGGATTTTCTTGACATGGATTTCACTATGTTTTTATTTGGTTTTTATTATTATCGCTTTTCTTTTCACATGAATATATGCTATAGTTAAGTTATGCAAGTGTTTTTCGATTATCTTTGGATAATGTTGAAAAATTGCAGGAGTGGCATTTCCTAATGAGATGGATGGGGAAATTACATGGTGAAGATCACTTGGTAAGATCCTATGAATCTTGGAATTCATAACCATTTTTCAGTCAGTTTTTACTTTAGTCAAATCCATTTTGACCACTAATCTATGTCAACTATGCATGTACTCCCAATTGTGATCCCTTCAACCATTTCTATTGATTATTGACTTCCATTAGTTGCTCAATTTCTCATAAAATTATATTGGGGTAAGTCTTGACTTCATTTTAGTCCTATTGAATCAATCATTGATCTGTCTTCTCGTCAATTTGACTTTAGCTATCCGACCAACTTATTATTCCTAGTAAATTGTTCCTCACCAATTTTTTTAATGTTGATTATTGGTTGTATTACATGAATATACCATTGATTAAATGCCTCCCGATTGACTAATATTACCTACAAAGAGTATAACACATCAAAATTCTCCCACTCATTGTCTTCTTTGCATAAACTATTAACACTATGATTTTAATGAACTAGGGATCCAAATACCAACTCCTATCTACACCAAGAGAATTTACTAGAACTCACCAATATTGTTAGATGTTTTGTAACATTATTCACCATATCCACTTTTACCTTTAGTTGGGTTCTTTTCTAGGAAGATTACAATTTGACTATAGTATACTATCCTTATTATTTATTGAGAAAATCCAATCTATGAACATAGTTTCCATAGCTAGACTACTTCTTTCCTTGCATGAGTGGTTTCCATGTATTCATCCTTCATTGTTGATAGTCCCATGACCCACTTTCACTTACTCATCTAGCTAATATATCTATCGAACAAATTCAACATACATTTGTTGGTCATCCATTTTCTTTCTATATCACCAACACATTCCACACTGATAAATCATTGTATAATTGGTTCATAGCCATCCTTAGATCCTTCATGGTGATCGATCATTTTATCACTTGTTCCACACAAATAAATTAATATTATTTTGATAGTAGACTAATTTTGCTTCATGTATTTTCTTAATACTCCCATTGCATGACCAATATCTAGTCAACTGTAGTTTGTTAAGTACATCAACCTACCTACAACACTTACATATGGAACATGGGCCATGTCTTATCATTATTCATTGTCTTTGTACATTATTGAGTAGTTAATCTTTCCCTAATAGGAATTTGTGCCTTCACCAATTTACAATCCTACTTACTAAAACGCTTCAAAATTGTTTCAACACACTTCCTCTGACTTATCTAGAGTTTCCTAAATATGTGATTCCTCATGATCTCCATTCCAAGAATGAAATGTACAACAATAACCTTCATGTCAAAATTGGAGGATAGATATATCTTCACCTCCCTGACTTTACCCATGTTGTTTCAAATTCACAGCAGGTCATAAACATATAACACTACATATATAAACACTTTCCTTCAAAGATTCGATATACATAGTGATCAGTGTGGCCTATCGCAGATACAAGTCCCTATATATACATTTTTAACTTCTGGTACAACATACTAAGTGCTTTCTTCATACCATAAAGTGACTTCCTCAACTTGCATACCAACTTCTCCTTGCCCTTTACTATAAGTCCTTCAGATTGTTTCATGTGGATTTCCTGCTCCAAATTGCCATGTAAAAATGTTGTCTTTAGATCCATTGTCTCTATTTCCAAATCAAACTTTGTAGCAAAAGACATTAGTACTCTAGTGGAAGTTAATTATGCAACAAGGGAAATATATCATGAAACTAAACTTCCTTGACTAGGGAACAACCTTTCACCACTAATCCATCGTTATACTTCTCAATTTAACTTGTTGTAGTCAAATTTTTCTTGAACACAAAATTAAAACCAATAATATCCACCCATGAGGTTATTTCACAAAATCCCGTTTCTCTTTCTTGTTCAAAGAATCCATTTCTTCCTTCATGGATTTTGACCATAGTTTACCCTATGTCAAGTTAATTTCCTCCCCAACTAACTTGGGTTCACCATTGGTGGTAGATAACACAAAAACATGTTGAAAATCATATGGGGTATACCTTTCATGTCATTGTATTCCTTGAATATACATCCTTGGAATCAAACTCTATCATTCCACCTCTTAATTTGACTCAATAAACTTTTTGATTCACTTTCTTTCAACTTCAATTTGAAAAATACATTTTTTTTTCATTCTCCTTTTCTATATTCTCTTCAATACTTGAAGTAAATATTACTTCCCTAAAGGTCACATATTGACTATAATATGTCTTCCTTTTCATTATATCCCACAACTTATATTCTTACATTCCACTCTTATAGCCAATGAAAATATACTTGAATACCTTGTTATCCAACTTTTTCCTCTTCTCCTCTGGGATATAGACAAAATATTTTATACCAAATATTTTGAGATGTGTGACTGATGGAATTTTACCAAATTTATCAACCAACACCAATTATGGAGAAATTTGCACCATGTAACATGTAATGCTTATTTTCCCCAATCAAAATTCTTGTGCTAGTCCTACATTACTAAGCATCTTGCTTACCTTGTCCATCAACATCCTAAGTCATTATTCAACATTTCCATTCTGCTGAGTGTATGGAGTAGTCCTTCTATATGATATTAATACTATTTTAATAATTTTGAAACTCTTTACCATAAAATTTACCCCCATTTCTAGTTCTCAACACCTTTGTTTTCCAATCAGTTAGGCTCTCCATAAGAGATTTGAGCTCCTAAAATTTTTCAAATTTTTTTGACTTATTCTTCAGGAAATAAAACCATTTCATCTTGGAGAAATCATCATTAAGGATACATAATATATGGAGTCACCTTATGATTGTACTAGTACAGACTCAAATGCCTCACTATGAATTACTTCAAGATTTTTTTGTCCTTGTAATAGGAGATGGAAATCAAACATCATTTTGTTTCCCATAAATACAATGCTCATAGAAATTGAATTCCATAGAATTACTAGGTAAAAAGTTGACCACACCTTTTCTTGGCATGGATCAAATTCCTTTCCCTCTAATGTGTCCCCTTTTTTTATGCCACAACATGGTTTTTCCAACTAGACAAGAGGTTGACCTGTTAGTTTAAAGAACAACTACACTACAACATCCACTCATATTTCTATGCCTTGCAAGAATGTAAAATGTCCCAATATGAACATATTTCATCAACACTATCACTCCATGAACCATCTTGCATGAATCCTTCTTGAATATGGTATGCACACCTGTGTCACCTATTTGATTGAAAAATATCAAGTTTCTAGCCAAACCGGAATATGTACTACCTCTATAAATGTTCTACTCTAAACATCCTTCAACATTAGTTGGACATGAACTTGACTAACTACCCCAGTTACCAAGTTTTCCTCAAGGTAGAAATCCCCTCCATCATATTCTTCATATTCATATAACCATTCCCTATGGGGTGTGATATGATAGGATGCTCTTGACATGATTGTGTACTTTTGAAATCTAGAGACACATTCTTACTTAAACTAAAGAAGTTATCTCTTTAATTGATTACTTATCATATCCTTGCTATGGTCTACAATCATTGACTTACAATGTATTTTATTTATACTTTAGCATATTTCTAGCATCTCCTTATCGACTAAGCCAAAGGCTTGGATCTTCCTTTTGGTTTAGATCTCCCTTTCGAACAATTTCCTTTTCTTTTGTCTATGAGTCAACCTTTCACTGACAGTGCATCTTTAGTCAACCCTTCCATTTTCTTTTGCCCTAATTCCTACGATAGTAGTGATTCCACCACATCATCAATGTTCAGTGTGATTGTATTAATCCCAATAGCCACAAATATACAATCCCATGAGTCCATAAAAGGAAACAATAGACTGATACAGTTTTCTTTTGTAATAGAGATATCCACACTCAATAGTTGATTGATCACAATATTAAAGGAATGCAGGTGATTGAATCACCCTCTTTAATCCCTAGAAGGTAGAGTTTATTTTAAAGAAAAAACTTTTTTACTAATGTTTTAGGTGGTATAAGTTTCCCATCTTATCCGACAGTTTCATGGGAGTGTCTTCCCCCGAGATATTCGAAAACATAAATTTTTCTAAAAACATCAAATCGTACTCCTCAATTTTCTTTTGATTGTCTCCCAGTGCTTTCTCAACATGTTATTCATAGGTGTTCCTACATTCATAATGGTCCATCACTCTTAATATATGATGGCATCCTCCTTTTTAAGCTTCCAAAGCTCAAAATTATAGCCATTAAACTTCTCAATCTCAATTCTTATACTACTACCCATATATTTTTAACTAACATTATTTTTTAATACTCATCCTTGAACATGATTATATTATATTTAATCAAGAATGATGGTATTGAATACATCCAAGTTCAATATCCTCAACATTTAATAGTCAATATATCCCTAAAGGAAAGTAAAGGAAACATGCAAGGAGAAAAAAATAGAGAAGAAAAGTAGGAAGACCAAAAAGAAAGAAAGATAAAATGGATAAGGTGGAAAAAGAATATTAAAAACAATAAAATATGGATATGAAAAGTGTAGGAAAACATGAACATGGGTGGACTAGGATAAGAATAAAATGGAACTATGAACTAGATCAACCCAAGATGCTACATGTTGTTGATGGAAATAATGGATATGAACCACATACCCAAAAATCAATCTAGACATAGGCTTTAAGGCTTATGCATTTCATTATCTCTTTCTCAAGTGGAATTGTCTTCACCAATACATTATTCCTCTTGAAAAACTTCTTATAAAAGAGATTAATATTATTGGTTGCTTTATTGCACCAAAAGAATCTTCTAATTTAACACATGTATCTATATGACCTAAATTTGATAAAACCACTATGTATGAGATATTACAAAGAATGTAGTCAACAATCCTCTATGTTGATCTTGATTCAATGTTCCATATAAAACCAATAAAAGAAATACTATTGCACCCTTGATACCTCCCTAGCAACAACATTACAAAAGGTAGTGTTTGTATATGTTTTCTATTGGACCAGAAAAAATTGTGCGTTTAATATTATTAATCATGGTTTTCAATGTAATTGTGAGATTTCATGCATTGTATATGTGGGCCAAAAAATTGTATTCGCATTAATTTGTCTAACATGCTTCTATAAAAGGGAATTTGCATCACCACACTTCATAAATACAAAACTATCTCAATCACTTTTCACAATAATCATGTACTTGAAAACCAACCACACTAATGGGAACTTTCCTATCACCAATAAACCACCTCACATGACTTAGTTTCTTCCTATTTCCATAAACCATAGTTCTCATGGTTGGTATAATTTGATAGAAGCTAGTATAGGAATTGAAATATTATTATATAGAGGAAACATGCCATGCTTTTCAAGAAAGAAAATCAGACTTGAAAAATGAAATTAACAATTGATAACATTGGTAATCCTTCTTTATTTTCATAATTTAAAGACTTTATTGATTAATCAAAATAAAAGAACACCATAGCCATAATATTTCCTTTGTCTGATGTAAGGGAAACTTGACCAATGGAAAAAACTTAAGTTATTAGACAGCCATACATGGATATTCAAAAATAGAGAAATACATATTGAATTTTTGCTGCAAGCACCTCCACATTCTAATCTATCAATTGAGATATGAAGGTAAACAGATAACCTATAGGTATAACTTGAGAAATAGCACCAAGTCATGTCGATGGAGATGAGTTAGAGGGGATCAATTCAATAGGTGTTTTTTCTTTGACTAAAGAGATGCCTAGCCTAGGCATAAGGTTGAGTTCATATTCAATTATTTATAGGCACTAGTTTATGGATCTTAAAGAAATATAAATCTCATCCAACACTATAAGTATTTCCTTCTTCAGATCATTGTGATCCATCAAAAATGATCCTAGAAACATATTCATCTGCTAATACAGGTCAAACATTTACTTGTACTAGTTGTGTCTTCCATTGGTATGACCAATGTTTGGTACCTAGGCCTCAATGTCTATACTAATAAACAATATAGCTCTCCCCAAAAATATCTCTTTATGCCTCCTTGAGCTCAACTTGAATAGCAAGAGGGCTTTTGAAGTGATAAAGGTTAGTGGGTGATTCAATTCATTGGAAAGCATGGGACCTTCCATAGGGCTCATAATAGGTGGAACCCCTATGAGACCTAGCTCTTTGTATTGGCATGGTAGACACAAAATAACAAGAGAATAATTAGGACAATATCAGAGGGAAATGAGGGTGACAATGCAGGAGCGAGAGGAGCCAAATATAACCCAAGAAATTGAATGATGAAAGTAGAAATATTAGGATGGGAACCTCAAGCTAGATATTTGCAAATCCATAAATTTCGTGAATGAGAGAGGGGAGAAGAAAAAAACATGCAATAAAGAGGGTAAAATCTATAAGTAAGAGTGGCACTACTATAGTCCCAAAAATGAAGTGAAAGGAAACAACTAAACCAAATGGAAACTAAAACACCATGTCATTGAGGCTGCGTTACTGATATCAACCATTTCAACAACAAAAACATCATATAACCAAGCATATGCAAGCCAAATGGACCGAGGAAAACCATGAAAGCAAGCAGGTAAGATTTAGAAATTATAACTATGACACAATAAATAATGAACATGACCAATAACAATATACAATAATTATGGTTATTTGTGTTCATTGAAAATCCACTTTGTGACATTAATTTTCTATGTGAGGAGCTACTGGCACATTCCCTTGTATTAGCATTGTAGGAGGGATGACCATTGTGATGCCTCCAACACATCACTTCTCATATCACCCCATATAGAGGGTCTAAAGCTAATTGGCATCCTTCACTTGTAATTCTATCTACTCACTTACTATTGGATCTCCTTATATCAGAGGGGAGAATCCCATAAAATCTATGAAAACCTATGGATACTGATGTAATAGTAGCATCAAGCCACCATTTAGTGGGGATTTTACTAGGTTTAGTGTCATTGAGAAGCTTGGTGACCATTTTAATGATTAATTGTGATTCCCCTTCGATTATCAAATTGCAAAGGCCAAATGAGGAAGCCAATTTAATTCCAAATTCAAGAGCATATGGATCAACATCAGATTTACTATTTCATTCAAAGGAGCCTACAAAGAGAAGGAGCATAGATCCTTGATAATTTTAAACAACACCTCCATATTCAGTTGAATTGAGATTATCATTGGAAGAACCAATTTAGCTTGATGTAGTTGTATAGGGGAGGAAGCTAGGATTTAGGAATCTCCAAGTGGAGAGGAGTAGGCACCTTGAGGGGAGATAAAGGATTCTTATTACTATATTCCAATTTAGAAGGATGATGACCTCATTTCCTTGATATTTCCAATCTTGATTGGACCAGTGATGAAGTAGAATTTTTTCATGAATTCCTATTGAATTTTTCTCCATACAATTTCCTTGCCTTGCTTGATGCTATTAAATATGTACCTATTCATTCCTTCCACAACTCCAAGAGAACAAAAATTGGAAACATGATCCATATAAAATTTTAGTATAGGGTTACTATAGATATTAGGCCTCCACCTTATTATAATTGTCAAGACACTACTATGATTGTAGTCATATTGACTCATGAGATTCACTACATTGCCCCAAAGTTGGTCAACAAAGGGACAAAGATTGAAGACATGGTACATGTCTTTAGTAAATCTTGACACACGTGACAATAAAAAGTAACTTGGAATAATATTTTGATGAATTTTTCCTGTGTTAATATATGTCCTCAAGCTAAGATCCAAAGGAATATCAAGAAATTAGGAAAAGTGTTTGTTCCCATGTGCTAACCCTATGGTGTTAGTAAATTCTTAGTGCGGACAAAAATAATTCCTCTAGCCCGAGAGAGTGGGTCTAGCCATAAACAAAAAATCTATGGAAAATATCCTTAATCTAGAATCAATTAAGAGGGCCTACCTCTTAGAACGCTATTCCGCTTGGTGATGATCCTGCTTCTTTGTTACAACTATCTTTTGTTTCCTTCTTTCGAATGCCTGAAACAAGAAAACAAAAATAACAACAAACATGATAGCATACAATATTGTATTAAGCCTACTTATTAAGTCAAGGAACATTAATCCATAAAGATGTAAAATGAAACTTCATGTAGGAAATCATTCAATAGTTGCATTCATATAGATCAGAAAGAGAGTACAACTGGTGCCTTGACATTGTTGGTCTCCTCCGATGTATCTAGGTTCCCACACTTCCACTATCAGTTCATGGATAACCCCAATAATGGAAGTTTTAAGGAATCTTTCCCTCTAGTATTAAATCAAACCAAAAACAAAATATTCTCCCTCAAACATACACTAGAAAGCTACAAGCTATAGATGAATTGTTGATTACTCAAACTTACTAAAAAACTATGACTAGTTGTTTCTTGGGAAAAAGAGAGGTTTATATAGCTTGGATGGATGGGAGATGGTTCCTCTCATCATGGTAGAAGGTCATATCTCTTTATTTTGTTCCATCCTAATAGAGGAAAGGAGCCCAAACTGACTTCCCCGGCTCCATCCAACCCAACCATCTACCAGACTTCCGTTACAAATCTTCTAGACATGGAAGCTTCGTCTCCTTATTTAAAAACCTTCAGAAAGAGGATCAACGTGACTAGAAAAGGGCTCAGTTGCTCCATATGGTGCAAGGGCTAGTTTTAATCTCTGTAAATCAGTGTGAAGAGGAAACTGGTTGGTAGCATCAGTCTTGTAAACTGGGATAAAAGGAAGATTCTTGGGAAATGATGTAAAGGGGAATCCTTCTGCTCATGAAGAGGGACATATTAGGAGTTTCTTCATGATGGTAAAGGATATCTGGTTCACTTTATGGTTACTCCATGATCATGGAATGCGAATACAAGGACAGTCGGAAACTTTTGTGTAATAGATGCCCCCTAAAGTGTGAAGGCTAAACTAAAGTGATGGGTGAAATTCTTTAAAAGTGGAAATGGGGAATCGGAGTCCATCATTGAAAAACCTACAAGCAAGCATAGATACATATACATCACTGAAAACTCTAAATATTGATACATGAATCGTGGTATGGACATAGCCATCCAGAGAATGATCATGTAAATGGATCCAAGGCATGGGTGTAACCATCCAATAGAAAGGATCATAACTAAACTAAGGTATGGTCGTAACCATCCAATAATGATAGGGATCACATATAATAACTCATGGTATGGTCGTAGCCATCCATCTAAAAGAGACATGTATATTAACATGATCATGTCACATCACCTCGCAATCTTGACTTGTGTAATCTTAGCTTAGGGTCTTGCGCTCCAAATGACTTGATCAAAGTACAAATCCTAACATGTGAATGAATGTGTTTAAGTCGAACATGCTAGGATGTCACTTGATTACCAATCAATGATGTGAACCATTAACAAGCACGAGAGAAACCACCAATATTGACAATGGATATCAAGGTATCAGCAACACAGTTCACAGAATGTGAATAAAGGAACTAATGTCAAACACTCGTGAAATCACCCGATTGAAAGCCAATGATATGAGGTTTTCGTCGAGTGCAAATAACTTACCATTAGGGCATGCAAGCTCTAAGGTAATGGAAGGGAGTATCTCAGTAAAATTCTTGGATAATGATCGGAAGTCAACAGGAAGCGATGATGTCGAAGGAGGGCCATGATGTATCCCACATCATTGACATGAGACAAAGTGATGCAAATGATTTCATATGATACAAGGAATAAGGATTAAGTGTAACTACAAAAGGACTAACTCTTGAACATATCGATGACATGAAAGGAACCACCAATATTAACAATGGATATCAAGGTATCAGTATCACAATTCACAAAATGTGAATAAAGGAACTAATTTCAAACACTCGTGAAATCACCCAATTGAAAGAAATTGATATGATTTTTTCGTCTACTGCGAAGAACTTACCATTAGGGTATGCAAACTATAAGGCACTGCAAGGGAGTCTCTTGGTAAACTTCTTGGATAATGAGCTGAAGTCGACAGGAAGCGATGATGTCAAAGGAGGGCCATGATGTATCCCACATCATTGACATGAGACAAAGGGATGCAAATTATTTCATATGATACAGAGAATCAGGAGTAAGTGTAATTGCTGAAGGACTAAGTCTTGAACATATTGATGACATGATTATGGAGTTTGGTAGCTTTTGGATCCATAAGATCAGTGGTCATGATGACATGGTAGAGATAAAATGGAAGGAAAAAATGAGTGCCCCAACCTAGGAAGGTCAAATTATGAAAAGGAGGATATCCCAACCTGACAGGAAGTAGAAAGTGTCATGTTCAAGAGTGAGCTACTGACACGACTAACAAAATTTCCAATTTTTCCCCCATCATTTATGGCAAGTACCCCAATTATTTTTTATTGCAAGCTTGAAGGGGATAACATGTGCTGGCACTGTAAATTCATCTTTCGAATGAATCGAACCTAGTAAGTTTAATGAGCCCTATGAAGGAGAACCTTATGTTCGTCATGGCGATGAATCCAATGTTGTTTAATGTTTTAACGAGTCCGACAAAGGGGAAACTTGGTAACTTTTTCATGTTTAGAGAGTTTGAAAAAGACATGGAAAACAAAACTCCACATGGTCCCTTTTCATACATTTGTGTCTTTCGAGCCTAAAAAGGTAGAAAACGATACTTTATAGAACCGCTTGACCATTTCAGTCAAGGAGTACCTTTTTTGTAAATAGTTCATCCCAGTGTGAAAAAGGGGTAAACATATACTAGGTGAACAACGTTTCGCAGCCTTTAATGAGTTAAAAACCACAAGAGCTCGGAAATGCTTTCGTGTTTAAAAATTCAAAAAAGAACTCAAAAGCAGACCTACCATTTTATTCTCTTTTATGAGTCAAAAAGGGAAAAATATTTAGCGATATTTTCAATTGAGTTTTACGATTTGAGAAAAGAGTTGAAACGTGACTCCAGTACCATCATCGACAATCCACCACCAGTGGTTGAACAAAATGGTAAATGCATTATCTATTTCTAAGGTAAAATATGTCAAAAATACTTAAAAACCCTAATATTTCATGAAAAAATGAATAAAAGGAGGAAAAAGTAATTATTTTTTACCATTTACCATTTTACCTTTGTGTGAAGAGCTTTTTACCCACTTGTGCCCTATATTTTCCAGAGCAGATTGCAGGAGGTCCGGGAGGTCATTCACGAGATGTTAGTTGTAGGTAAGAGCCAAGACCTTAAGCTCCATTTTAATACTTATTTCACCTATTTTTATCCATTTTTTAGATTTAATGAGGATTTTTTTTTTTTAAATCGCCCTCAATCGATGCAATTTCCAGGAACAGAATCACGCCAATCAAGGCTTTTGCTAAAACTGTCAACTGCATCGTCGGCACTACGTTTTTTAAAACAGTCATGCTAGCGCCATGAACAAATGTTTTCCTTGTTTTTTTCTCAATTTGTCCGCTTGAATCCAAATTTCCCTGGCCAAAGATGATTATTGACTTGATCATATGGTTTTTGCAGGGAACAATTGTGAAAAGTGGTGGATTGGAAGGAATGCGAGCACGAGGATATTGACACTCAAGCAATGGCTGAACCAAATTTCTTAGATTCTTTGAGGAATTGTGGGCTACTCAAATTCTTCCTTACATTAGGTGTATGGGCTCAACCCGAAATGCTACGGTATCTGATCAGTCTCTGGGATGTGAAACATGAAATTTTCATCATTGGTACAAAGAGTTGGAGTTGCAAACATTAGACATTTATTTCATCACAGTACTATCCCTGAGAAGGGAGCCAGTCAATCTATATGGGTCAAGGCCGATTGGGGCAAGTGTCACCATGCTACTTGCTGAACATTACCCAGAGGCACTCAAATCAAAAAGTGGCAAGATCGATTTTATGACTGTTTGAGATCTCATGTTGAGAGTGTTACTGTTGACTATTAACAGAGTGGCTAGATCCCAAGTGTAGCATGAAACTAGAAAGTTGAAGTTTTAGTATGCTATCGACTGTCTGGCGCCTACTATCTTCAACTTGGTGGAAGCTATCAAAAGCTAAGGTGAGAAACCTGAAGAAGTTTTGTTACAGGTTTGTGCTAGTGACATTCTTCCTAGAGCGGGTTCTGTTGTTCCACTACCAACTGGCTGAGGTTGAACCACCGATTCCACGAGACCCATAGATGGTTCGTTCGAGTGCGTTGATGCCTAGGATTACTAGGGGCCAACATATGTTCTATAAGCCCGCCTTTTTCTTGTGGCTATGATGAAAACTGATCGTAGTGGAGGATTGGCACTACAGTGGTACCAACTTCCGCAGAGATCTAGATATGCTGCTCCCAGAGGGGGAGGATTGTGATGATGGATGTAAAAAACAACCAATTTTAATTTCTTGATTTTTTCAATTGTTTTTGATATTATGTGTTCATGACATTTTGAATTTATCAATGCAGATGTTGGACCAGAATGCCCTACTGAGATGCCCCCAATCGCCAGGCACATTGCTCGGCAGTTCGAGGTCAGTCCTTATCAAGAGGGAAGAGACAACGGGGAGCAGATCATGTGGAATATCAAGGGATTGACCCATGGGATCCTAGAGTATGCTCGGATGCATGATGTCCCACGCCAGTATCAGAGGCATACAATGGGCGTATCGGATTGGATCCTCTGACTGCTGACTTGCATAGTCTGATTAGTTACATACTATCATGAGCATCATGCTATTTAGTGCATAGGTCCCACAATTTTGAGGCTTGCGAGCCATAGATGTATAAGGCCTACAAGCCACCGATGTATTTTGAACATGTCACATATTATTTTTTGAGGTTTTGATGTATGACAAACATTACCCACACACACACACAAAAACACACATATGTCGTATTTTCCTTCTTACTATGGTACAAATGTTTTTGTTTATTTAGTTTTTACATGTTTCGTAAATGTCTATCCAGCAGATAATTAGCTAATGCATATGTCAATGTATTCAGGTGTCTTGGAATATGATGATATGTAATGTAATCAAAATTTCTTTCTAGCAGAAAAATACGTAGATATATTCTCAATATTTGAGGGATTCTAATGGAATATTTCCCGTTGAGTTGAAGGATGACAAGCTATTAATCAAGGTTGACAACCAATTCCCAAATGCCAAGAGAAACAACTTCTTACAACAATTCGATAATTGTGCTATACTCAGCGATGCTATTAGTTGTTCAACCTAGACATATACCTTGAACATCAATCAACTCACCATGGGGGTCATAAATGGCCCATGCCGTGGATGATATATTTTGGGTACTAGGACAAGCACCATTAGCAAAACCGATGCTAGGAGACACCGACATCTACAATGCATGTAGAAACATAATAAGCAGGAAAGCTGCTTGCAAAAAAATGCACCAAACCACGTTGTACAGAAATGAATAACACACTATTGTATAAAAGAAACTATGAAAGATGTCCTAAGCATAGTGCTTTTTGAGATAAACCATGCTCAAACTCAGGTAATCAATCAACAAAGATAAAACTAGAGTTTTACCATTGTCATGATGAGTAAGCATCAACTCAGCCAAATATAAAGTAGAACTCACATAAGGCTCTGTCCCCATGCCCCTTGGACGAGGGAGGGTTATGAGCCAAAAGATAACATCCCCATTTCAATAATGGGCAATCGATAAAAACTCAGGGAGGTAGAAAAGACCTTAACCTGTGAAGAGATAAAGGTTCCCTCAGTTGAAAGATCTTAAAAATGTCAGGACAAATAGACATGTCAATAGGCAGTGGAGAAGAGAACCTCTCAAGACACATAGACATGACTGTCAGGCCAGAAACAAGCCATGGGGAATGTGAAGACACGTTGAGAGATGAACTCGAAACAGGATGATTAGAGGATACCAAAGGCAAATTTGAAACAATTTCCACATAATCAATTTCAATGGGACTTAACTTCATAACCTCGCCCCATTCATCAACAAGATTCGACGAAGGAATGACCCAAGGATCAAATTTGACCAAAATCATGTTGATAGAGGCAACATGAGGAGCTGGGAGCAAAAATATGTCCATCAAGGTAGGATCTTTAAAGAGTCCTTCCCCCACACTCTCATAAGGAGCACCAGTGTGCTTGACATACGAAACATTGCCATCCGAGGAGGAAGAGGCAAAGAAGGACAGTTGGTTGATTGTGACTATCTTCCCTTGATGGGGAAAATGAATCACACAGAAAAGGGAGGAGGCTATAGCATGCATGGCATGGGTCTAAATTCGTCCGAGTAGAAGATTGTAGTTAATATTAGCATCAATGATCTCTACTTCGACATGTACTATCTTTCCCTCGAAAGTAATGGAAAGGTTGGGAAGGACACCGAATGGTTACAAATCATGCCTCTCAAAAGATTCCAGAGTGTTAGGGTACTGGTTCAGAGTAGGAGAGCCAATTTCCCTCCAACAAGTGACAAATATGATGCAAGAAGAAGCACCTTCATTGATGATAGACCTATGAATGGTTTTCTCATTTATGATTACCTGAATGAGAATGGAAATTTAATGAGGTAAATGCGAAACGTGGTTTCCCAAGTCAAAAGAGATGAGATTAGAATCAGCTGGATCGATACCCCCGATATCTAACAGTAATGATTTCCACTGAGTAGGACAGCTTTGAAGGACCTCGAGAGCAGACATAGTTGATGGTGCTTGATCCAAATCTTCAACAATGTTATAATGTTGAGTGGGTCAAGTGTTGTGATTGTACGAGGGCTTGCATAGCACACCTCGAGAAGGTAGTCGAATGGCAGAATTAAGATTAGGTCACTCTATATGGAGAGGACTAGAATTGGATGGAGCAGAAGAAGCAGGGGTACCTTGTTTTTCTTTCCTTGCTAATAGGGTAGGAGTTTGATAATCTTTTGACCTAGTAGCCATGTTGATCGGGGTACTCATCATGAACACTTGTGAACCTGAGGAAGCGGATGACTAAGGTTGGTATACCATTTCTATCTTTTGGGACGGAACTGGCTCTTTTAGGACAATTAGGGGGGTCCCTTTAAGCAAACAACTAACTTCGAACCATCTAGGAAAATCATTAGTATAGTGATCCTCCTCATAGATGAGGCATGGATACTTTGGTTTCCATTAGGAAGTATCACTAGCAGATGACTTAGGAGGAAATTTTTTGGGGCATTGGCTTTACCCTTACCTTTGCCTTTCTTCTTACGTTTAGAGGATTTATTTGCTCTAGTAGATTGGACAGTGTGAACCATTGAGGTTTTACCAAGGATGGATGAATTGCGAGAGGAGTCACTAGGAGTAGTGTTGGAGACTAAATTTTGTTTGGGAGAATATTTTGTAGGGGTCTAAGTCACTGAACCAAGTACTCCATCAACAAGAGGGGTAGCCAGAGACTTAGATGTCATTAGATCAGATGATGGTCTAGGTGCATCAGGTAACACATCGTATAATGTTTATGAGATATTTTTTGGCGAAAATCACATGAGAAAAATATCTCATAAACTTGATATGGATCACAGAAGCCTCAACTCTACAATCGTATAACGTGCTAGATTGTGAATAGATAAGGTCTAGATACTAGGCACGCGCGATGGCTTGTTCCTCAGTGATGCATCCAACCATAGCAATGTCCTCATCAATTTTGTCGACAAATGATTTGGTGCACCACTCAGTCAATAAATAATCAATCAACAATTTCAAACTTGATCAGATGACGCCTATGTCTCCATTCATGGATGTGATCGGAGATATGAGTTGCAATGTCTTGCTTGAGTGATGTTAGCAAATGGGTGTTAGTTTCATAATGAACCTTCAACTAGAAACATGTCAGAAATTCCATGTCAAGAGTGTTAAAGTCATGATAGGTATTTCGAGGTAGCTCGATATACCATTTGGTTGAAGCACCTATAAGAGTTCATTGGAAAATTTGAAGACAAATAGAATCATCAACATAGGAATTTGATGAGCAAAGAGGTGATATGTTATCACATGGGCTTGAGAATCCTCTTTCACTTTTTCTTCAAACTTTGGACAATTTCTTGGAATCTTGGACAGAACTAGAGGCTAGTATGGTGAATGAAGGATCGAGTCATTCATGCGTCTAGAAACATCTGGAAATTCCAGCATAGCCAAGAACAGAAATTGGGTACTAAAAGGAATTTGAGGTCGATAAAGGGGCCCAACTAGCGAGGCCCATCCCTTCTGATAATGATTTGTTCCCCATAGTGGAGGATTTTGTCCATAAGGCATTTGATTTTTCCCCCACTATAGGTTACCTTGCTCGTAGGGAGGATTCTAACTTTGAAAGCCTTGAAATTGTCTAGCCAGCGACTATTGACAAGAAACATACTTGTTAAAAGGTTGTTGAGCCTACTGACCTTAGACATATAGATTTTTCACCTGATATCCCTGAGCATAAGGGTTTTGGACCTGTTGCCCTTAGACAAAATGGTTTTGGACCTCTTGCCCTTGGACATAAGGATTCTGCATTTTCTTTCCTTGGACATAAGTATTTTGGACTTACTGTCCTTAGAAAAAGGAAGCTAAACCTGTTACCCTTGGACATAAGGATTTTGCACTTACTACTGCAAAACTTGACCCTGGCCTTGCCCTTGTAAGGGTTGACCCTGTTGATATAAGGATTGTTATTACCCAGGTTGACTTTGTTGCTACCAGGGCTGACCTTGCGGCTGTAAAGGTTGTCCGTGTGGCTGCAAAGGTTGAACTTGCAAAAGCATAGGCTAGGAGGATTGAGGTGCATACTGCATTTGTGGCTGCATGTTTTGCTATAACTGTTGCAAAGGTTGCCCTTGCAGTTGTTGCAGTTGTTCTTACTGTGGCATCATCTAGCCTTGCTGCTGCATGGATGGCCTTTGCTACAACGAAGGTTTCCCTTACTGCTACAAGAGTTGTCGTTACTGCTGCAAAGGTACTTGAACAGTTCTCGGAATGATGCCTTGAAAGTTCCCGAACTGTATCTGGCCATACCCATCGGGCATAATAGATGGACCAGGCTGGACATAAGGTCCAGGATGAGGGATGTATGGAGGATTAGCCATCACTTGTGAACCATATGGAACATAAGGAGGTTGGTACTGACCTTGAGCCATATTGGGCTGCTGGTACTAGACGTGACTTGACCCAAATGGACCAACATTGGGCTGTTGGTACTAGACATGACTTGACCCAGACGGACCAACATTGGGTTGTTGGTACTGGACATTACTTGCCCCAGACGGACCAACATTGGGCTGTTGGTACTAGACATTACTTGATCCAGAAGGACCAATAGGAATTGAAATGGCGCCTGAAGAGGGTTGGTTCATCCCAACAATGTGAAGTTGTGAGCCACTCACATTGGTTGTGCCAGACATCACAGAAATATTTGGAATCTGCCCCCAAGGTAGTGAAATAGCCTTCCCACTCACTGGAGGGATCAAAGAACTGGCAGTGACATGACTCGAGATTGTCGGTTGAACCAGATGGGCTACTTGAACCGACAGAACAAGAGGATTTGGACTGGTGGCATGCACCAGGACTGAAGTAACTGCAGAAATCACCGTCTGTTGGGAGGTCATGTTCTGAATGAATGGACCTGTGGTAGGCATAGCGTTAGATGCTCAAATAGGGTTATGATATAGTGATGAGGCAGTAGGCATGCCCAAAACCAACTGAGCTAAAGTCATGTAGCTACACGGTAACTCAGGATGAACATTGGTCAGGATGCTTCTTGTGTAAGGGAAACCTTCAGGAGGGAAAGGATATTCCTTCTCCTCGACTGTGCGTGGAGTGGAAACCTCTGAGTGACCCATGGGTGAAAATAGGTGACGACGGACTACTGAAGATGTTCGAGGGGATAAATCCAAAGGAATACCGGACTAATCATATGGGTTGTATGGATGCTAAGGTGATATCACAACATGATTGAACAAAGGATTCAGAGTATAAACAACCAGTCCAAGCTGACCTTCAGAAGTCGACGGACTCTGAGGAGTCTAGATAGGATTATCAGAGAGTCCAAACCAATGTCAGAAAGTGACCCAATATCTGAAGGGGGAGGACGAGATGACAAAGGTTGAATACTCAGAAAAATTCCAAGCTCAACAGCTTGTTTCTCAAGCAATTGCAGCAACTCATGAAAAGGCTCCTCAGACAATCTTTCAGACAAAGGAGAGGGAGAGGAACTAGGTGAACCAGTTGGCTCAACCATGATGATTTTGTCTCAAGTAACCAAAAGAGATATTGATTTCAAGGGCTTTAAAATTTATTTAAAGGTATGCTCATGATGTGTTCTAAAAAAGACTAACAGGAATGTTATAAGATTATGGACAACAATTTTTTAAGACACAAAAACAAACTGGTTCTCTTTCATGTTTTAAGAGTTGAGAAAGAAGCAAAGGTGACTCTATCACTTTCGGTTTGAAACAAGCTTGAAAGGACAAGGGCTAGGGTGATATTTTATATTTAGGGAGTCAAAAATATCAAAATGACTACTTAGGATGATATAGGTAAAAAGGATTACCAGGTAACCATGAACTACAAAATACCTCCCAGTGAACCAAGAAGTACGGGAAGGCAATCTCCCCAAATGTTGTGTTCAATGTATCATGTTTACAAGGTCATAGACTTAGCTTCCTATGGATAAAGGATTGCAACCTAGTGGGGTCTCCCTTTATATATTCGATGATACGGGGAGCACAATTCCATACTAGCGTTGTTTAGTGCTGAAGCGAATGACAACTGCTAGGTTTTAAGATGTCGGAACACGTCTCTAGCCTAGACCTTCTAAGATGTGATCATTAGATTTCAAATGTGCCTTAGATTAATTAAGTACATTTTATAGGTGATCCTAAAATTATGACTTGGTTTTCAGGCCTTATCAATGTGACTCAAAAAACACCTATATGCAACTAAATGAGACAAGACCCTTTCAATTCGATGAATTGTCTACACTAATGAGAGTAGAAAAAACACTCAAATGCAACAAAACAAGCAATTGAAAGAAAAATGGATTTTTCACTATTTCTCTTTTGAAAACAAAATGATGAAAAAAATCTTTCCAAATCCTAACTTTCCTATCAAATTCAATTCAAGTAGCCCTTTCACTAGTAAGGAAAATCCATTTCTTTTTCAATGCAAGTGATGACGCAACTCTAGCCTTCAATGATGCTATCTAACGTAACATATTGATTCAACAAACTATAATTATGTATCTTTCAATGAAATGATGGAAGGAATCTTTCACAAACACTTCAATGAAATATTTCCAATACAATCAATCACAGGCAAACACAAAGCACAAAAGAGAATTCCTCTCAAACTAATGAAGAAATGACTGAACCAAAAACAACATGGGCAATGTGATCTATGCCTAAAAAGAGACACTCAAACAACAAATAAAACTTTTCAAACTTGTTAAATGGAAATCAAAGCAATAAAAAGACTAATCAAACGAAATGTAAGGAGAAAAATTGACTATCTACTTGAATTTCTGAGCACATAAACACGTGAATGGGTGATGACCTAGATGATCTAGGGTTATAAACCATCCAAGAACTCAAGAAACCAAGTGAAGAAAATGCAAATCAACCAAGCATAGTAACCAAGCTAAAAGAGATTTCCAGTCAAGGAGAACACAGTTAAAACAAGCTAAGAGATAGAAATCAGAAGGGCAAGACACACTGGCTATGACCTAGGGTAAACCCTGATCTTCACCTACAAGAATTGGCGCAACTACCTAACTGACAACAAGCACCAAAAGGGGGTTGACGTGACTATTTTTAGGAAATTCACACTGATCGACGCAACTGTTAGAAAAATAAACATGCTGACCGATGATTCAAGAAAAACAAATAAAAATTTTCAAAGGCTAAGACCAAACTTCTCACTGTGAATTTCAGGCTTAGAGCAGTAAACCAGGCAAAGTAGAGAATACTAAAGGGAAATGGTGATACTAGAAAAGTTCACATAAAAACCATAAATGACAATCAGTCAAACAGAAGGATTTGCTCCCCAGTGGAGTTTCCAATTTATGGTGTAGGTAAATTCTCAGTGCGGACACAAACAATTCCTCTAGCCCAAGAGAGCATGTCTAGCCACAAATAAGCAATCTATGGAAAAGCTCCTTAAGATAGAATCAATTAAGAGGGCCTACCTCTTAGAATGTTATTATGCTTGATGATGATTCTACTTCTTCACTCTAGTTATCTTTTATTTCCTTCCTTCAAATACTTGAAACAAGAAAACAACAACAAACGTGATAGCATACAATATTGTATTCAGCCTACTTAATAGGTCAAGGAACATTAATCCATAAAGATGTAAAATGACACTTCATGTAGGAAATTAATCAATTGTTGCATATATATCGATCAGAAAGAGATTACAACCAGTGCCTTGACATTGTTGGTCTCCTTTGACGTATCTAGGTTTCCACACTTTTGCTACCACTTCATGGATAGCCCCAACAATGGAATTGTTAAGGCCTCTTACCCTCTAGTCTTAAACCAAACCAAAAACACACTATTCTCCCTCAAACATATACTAGAAAGATACAAGCTATAAATGACTTGTTGATTGCTCAAACTTACTCAAAAATGCTAACTAGATTTTGCTTGGGAAAAAGAGAGGTTTATATAGCTTCGATGGATGGGAGATGGTTCCTCCCATCATGGGAGAAGGTATTATCTCTTGAGATTTTTCCATCCTAATAGGAGAAAGGATCCCACACTGACTTCCATGGCTCCATCCTACCCAACCATCTACCAAACTTCTGTTATGAAGCTTCTAGACATGGAATCTTCGGCTCCTTATTTAAAAAGCCTTCGAAAAGAGGATCGACGCAACTGGAAAAGGGCTCAGTTGCTCCATACAACATGAGGGATATTTTTAATATCTGTAAATTAGTGCGAGGATGAAACTGGTCAGTAGTGTCGGTCTTGTAAACTGGGATAAAATTAAGATTGTTGGGAAATGATGTAAAGGGGAATCATTTTGCTCATGAAGAGGAACATATTGGGATTTTCTTCATGATGGGAAACCATGTCAGGTTCACTGTAGGGGTCCTCTAGGATCGTGGATAGGGAATACAGGGACAGTGACAAAATGTTGTGTAACAAATCCCTATATCTTCTTTTGGGTGGCTGGTCAACCCTACATCTAGAAAGTAGGCTTGTTTTATATTTTATTAGATTTTGTGCATGTTTCCCCATTAATGAATATCTTGGTCATTGGCCTTATAAATAAATATTTTTAGAATATTAGTCCAAAATGTGTTATGAGCCATAGCCTTTGGCTTTGGATTCCAAGCTGACTCTTGTATTCAATGAAGCTAGTTGTTATTTATGAAATCTATATGATGATAGTGTGTCACTAGCTACCCAATGTTGGAAATCATGACATTTTGTAGCTTTCCCAAACCTTCTTGACTCACAGATTTTCCAGTTGTTGTGAGTAGTCTTCCTAGAACAAGGTTCATTGCCCATTTTTTGCCTCCCAAGAATAATGTTATTGTATTAGGTGGATTCCTTTATGAGTTAGATTCCAAATGGAGGATCCCACACACTTTGCATGGATGTATAAGATGATGATAGTTGAGAATCTCACTATTTTTCAATGCTAAATCAATTTCTAGAGGTATCGTCCCCCTAAATCCAACACCACTAGAGCTTACCTCCTAGATTAATGCATAGGATTTATGTATCTCAAAGACCAAGACCTCCTCTTAGCTTAGTTAAATAGAGTTTATCATAAACTATCAAGACCCATTTTCTTTCCTTGAGAGCTCCTCCCCAAACAAAGGATCTTTGAATGTTGTGAATAGAGTTGAGAACACTTTTATAAGCTACTAGGGTTGAGCTTAGAGTACATATTTGAGGGAAAAAATAACCAGAATGAAAATTTTAGGGAGAAAAGGTATATATTTCAAGCTTGGAGTCAATCTTATCGATCAATTTTGACCAAGGGCTCATTTTTAAAGAGTTAGTAGTTAAGGGAGCCACCACTTATATTAAGGGAAAGAGACATATTTTATATTATAAGATGTAAGTTGCATGATATTGGATTGCTAGAGGAGTATCAAAAAAGAAAAGCTAGGATTTAGATTGGTTGATATACAAACTTCGGGTGTTCGTTAAGTTGTCAAGAACTTGAACAGAGGCAAGAGACACACTCATTAAAGGAGATCCCACTAACATGGTGTCATTCACGAATGTTTTTTGTGATATAGGAAGATCTTACCCAAAATACTAAGATCTCTGGTCTTCCCCTTTTGAACAACATTCACAATCCTTCTAATCAATAATTTTGATCTCAAATATAGTCTATGGATTATCATGACATTAATACATAATCATGTTTCTAAATAAAATCTATTTCTGTAACTATATTCAAGAATACAAGCTATAATTCACCACATGTATTCAATCATGCGAAAACTATGTGTTGCGTGGGATTTATGACTGCAGACATAAATATCTCCCCTAGTTTTGGTGACTAACCTAGAACAATAGAATGAAAAACGACCCAATGTTTTCCTTAAAGTAAATAGATGAGGGGAATAAACCTACTTGGAATTCGTCATATGTTTCGCTCCCTCTTTGGCTTGAATGCTCCAATCTTAGCTCCAACTACCAAAATTAGAACCTGCACAACCAGACAACACAAGCCAAGAAACTACAAGATCTATGTAGCATCATCTATATATTGTATTCAACATATCAACATGGTATTGAAATATATGAAATAATGACATCACATATAGAAAAACAAAATAACTCTTTGTATTGATGTAAATAGAGTGAGTTACAACCATAAATAAGTGTTGATCTTGTAGAAGAGATCCTCCAAGTTGTTGAATTGTCCTCCCTTTGCCACAAAGTGTACCTCCAATCATCCCAAATGCATGAAAACATAACTCTCTCCACAACAGCATATGGGTAGAACCACTCTCCAAAATCCAACCCCTTGCATATAGAAGGCTATAAATATATAAAGGAGTGAGGTAAGTTGGGAGTTCTTATCCTTTTACCAATATTGGGATTGAGATCCACTCTTGATGGGATGAGGTTATCTAAGGATAAGGGATGGAAACTCCAAGGTAGGATAAGATAGGATTCAAGTGTTTAATCTCAGGTTAATGGTTACAACAGATGCTGGAATCTTCTGGAAATGGAGGCTTCAGGATTCTCTTTCTTTTTCCAAAATTTATAGAACCAACACAGGTGAAAAGCGGGCAACCTGTAGGTGATCAATGCAGACCACACTAGAGCATTCTATAGGTGAACATTTTCCAATAAGGGGACAGGGTGTGTTGGTCCTAAAATTGGCTCAGATTATGAATTTTAGGGCTAAAACTGTGGGGAATGAGAGATTCATGCATAGGGATTTGTGCAATGATGATGTAAAGGGGGAATAGGATGTGAATGATACAGTTAGGAGGTTGATTGATTAGATGAGACAAAATATCCTATAACAGATTTCCCCATAAAGTGAAAATTCAAATATTATGATTGATGATTGAAATGCTTACCTTGTGATAGGTCAGGATCAAGAAAAAATGGTGAGCTCCATCTTCTGTTACAATACATTTACATCATGACATCCTTTTGTTGAGGAAGGCATACCCATACTCAACGCATAAGCTAACATTACATGTACAATGATCAAAATACATGTCCATTGATGAATGATGGTGGACCCATGACTAGATGATTGTCAGTATGATCATAGTAGTGATGCACAGTGATCTCTGTATAATCTTGAAATCGCAGCCCAGATGGCGGAAACTAGATCCTAGGTCTTATTTATCATTCACACGACCAACCAATGTACGAGTCTAACCATGTGAATCAATGAGATAAGGTTGAACATGGTAGACACCACCTAATTACCAATCAATGATGTAAGTCATTAACAAACATGAGAGAAACCATCGATGATGTTAACAGATCTCAAGGTACTTAGGTACAATCTGTATGGTGTGATTAAATGAGTTGATGTCGAACACCACACAAAATATTTCGGTCAAAGAGCAATGATGTAAACCTATCAACAAGAGCATGGAAAATTTCCATTGATCTATGCAAGCACCAACGTACCAATGGGTTTTTATAATTCAAATTCCTGAATAATGTGTTGATGTTGACAAGAAGCGACCCATCACAAGAGGGCCTTGATGTATTCCCCATCAACGACATGAAATGGGTATCATCAATGATATAGAATGATCAGAATGATGTTGATATGGAACTAGATTAGGAATGCAAAACATGGAATGAAGGCTTAAGAGTATTATAATCGATATCAACTAAATGAATTCCCCTGAACACAACAATGACATTGAAATGGAGTTGGCATCATTGAGCCAAAACCGAAATGCAGGTTTTGTGAAGGTATGATGAACCAAAAGACAAGCATATCACCCAATCTGATAACCACAAAGATGAAGTGGGAGAGTTCTCTTTTCAAGAGTGACTCGCTGCCATTAACAAATGGAGTACCCTGTTTTCCTAATTTCCCCAACCATACTGATCATTACCTCTTTACTTTTTAACAAGCTTTAGGAGGATAACTTATGCTTGACCTATAAGTCCATCCTTCAGATGGATCCCTTAGAGTTTATTTTATGAGACCTGAGAATGAGTGTTTTGGCCCCATCATGATCAACGAGTTCATCACTATTTCATTTTTTTACGAGTCCAACGAAGGTGAAAAATGGACTTATTTTTCATGTATAGAGAGTTTGAAAAAGAGGCAAAAAAGAAAACTCCAAATGTTCCTTTTCATAGGTAGTCCCTTAGGTCAAAAGAGGTAGAAAATAATAATTAAGAGAACCTCTTAGCCATGTTTGACTAAGGTATTCCTTTTTCATAGTTAATTTATCTCAATTTGGAAAAGGGGTAAACATATACTTAGTAGACGTCTTTTCATTTAATTTTACGAGTTCGAAAGGACAAATGGTCAGAAATATTTTCATATTTTGGGAGTTTGGAAAGAGCTAAAAGAGGAATCCTCCTAGATAAATTAGTGGTATAAAGGGTAGCAATTGGTTCTGATCATGATGGAACTACTCAAAAAATGTAGACGTCATGAGGCTAGATAATAAGACCGCTCATCACAGCAGTTCCTCAAAAAAGGGTAAAAACCAAGTGAAAGCATATGATCGACCAAGCAAATGGTGACGATGGAATGAAAAAAAAACAAGGCTCATCTGCAAAAAAAGATTGATGAAAAAAGGAAATCATGATGGATAAAATGATAATGGTTTCATTCTCACAAAAGCTTGAAACATGGGAAAATGTTCTTGAAATTAGTTTCATTTTTATGCAATCTTGAAACATGGGAAACTATGCTTGAAATAAGTTTGCACAAACATATCGTGACAATGGAATGAAAAAATCCAAGGCTCATCTGGAAAAAATAGGCTAATAAAAATGGCAATCATGAAGGATAAAATGAGAATGGTTTCATTTTGAGAGAAGCTTGAAACATGGGAAACTATGTTTGAAATTGGTTTAATTTTTATGTAAGATTGAAACATGGGAAACTATGCTTGAAATAAGTTTGCATGTCCCCAACATAATGAATCAATTCTAGGTACATTCCCCCCACCCCAAGCTTCATTTCACGGACCTATGTAGGCTATTAAGTATTAATAGGTGGATGGAATGAAGGTTCATTTACGAGATCAAGTGAAAGAATCAACTGGGAATTTACGAGATCGAATCAAAGACTCGAATTGAAAGGGGATGTGCTTCATTTTTTAACAAGCTTGACAAAACAAAAGAACTATTCTCATAGGAAACTATTTCATTTTTTAATGAGGTTAACATAGTAATATTGCTATCCTCATAGGAGCTCGTTTCATTTTTCAAAAAGCTTGACACAAGAAAAGGAACTCTTCTCTGGGAAACTTGTTTCATTTTTAAGGAAATTGACACAAGGAACTCTACTTCAAATCTTGATCATGACCCCCAAGAGGCCATGGCTTCCAAGAGGTTATCATCATAGGGTAAAACAACGCTCTGGAAGGGATACATATCAAGGGACCCATTGAAAATATCTGTAACACCCTCTTCCCACATATACCAAGGTAACCAATCAACAGGGATAAACATGTGACATGAGGCTACTACGATGGAATTCAACCTCCTAGGTGACCTTAAGGAAGTGGAATCAATGGAAACACACCTTATACACCTTCTGTGTCATCAATATAACTCCCAAGAACCATCCCAACCACTCAGGTAGTCAACCCCTGGAGCACACTGAGTTTTTAGGCAAATTAACTCTTGGACTATCCCACCATATGGGCATGCTTGCATCCAGAGGGATCTCAATGCTCCCACAACATGGTATACCAACATCCAAGGACTATTTTTCTCAGTGTTGTGCCAGCATCCTCAGGATTTGAGCTAATTTTTCGAGCCTAGAGCCTAGGTCACTGCCCATAACTAAATGACACCCTCATAATAGAAAGATAACGAGGAATGATGATATAAATGCAATTACTTGAACAAGCCTTTGACTAGACCTACTAGCCATGACATTCATTTCTTCAAACATATCAAAAATATGTAATCTACGTGTGTAAACAACATATTTAAGTATAGGGGTCTCATACTTATCTGAGAATCGCTAAGAATCATTGTTCCCTCATATCATTAGTTGCATTATCATCTATTAGGTCATAGATACATTGTTCATTCATTTACAAATCAAAACATGATGAAAGCACATCATCACTATGATAATACATGCTTATAACCAACATAATAACAATAGAAATATCAAGGATACATTAGCCATAAAAGCCACATATAAACTAGTACATTTATAGATAAGATATCAAGGAGTTAATCTCTTATTACTGAATGAGAAATCCAACCTGGGATGGGACTACCATGTTCCACCCGACCATAGAATGGCTGAGCCAAATACCTCTCCATCCATTCACTCCCATGCCATATTCCAAGCATGAATGTAGGAATCAAACCAAAAGAACCAACTAGTGCATCTTGAGGCTAAACCACCTCAGCCACATCAAAAGAAACTGTGATTTACCGCAATCCACCCCAGATCACTAGGTCAACACAATAAACATGTAATAACATGATTTACTATGATCTCCAACCAATCACTAGAAAAAAAAGGTATAGATGCCACCAGATTTCCCCACCTACATCGTGAGGAATTTTCTTGTCTCCTAATCTCTCAGACTTGTATTACGGCAATCCATAACTCGATCCAAGGATCACTAGGTGCAAAACTAAGACATTGCACTCAAGGATTTACTGTATATCCCACCATTCAATGACAATGATCACTAGGCATAATAAAGGGTAAACACCTCTTGGATTTATCGTATATCCCACCATTCACCGACAAGGATTCCTAGGCCCACCAAGGCACATAATACCTAGATTTAACGCAATCCATAGTCTAGTTCAAGGGTCACTAGGCCAGTGGGTTTACCACAATCCATAGTCCGATTCAGGGATCACTGAGCCATGTGTTTTTATTTTCGAATATCCATCTCACTCATCTTCAAATCTAGCTCATCCAAAACATGAGAACACCATCACACCACGGCTCTCCAGAAATGGAAAGGTTAGGCTAAAAACATTGTCACACCTAGAAAAACCCATGCCATAACAACAAAATAACCATGTAATACCATGCATTCCAAATCTGGCAAGGAAAACACACATTCAAATCGACAGTTGCAAAGACTATTGTTGTAACTGATTGATCCTACTCTTCCTTGCTTGCTCCTTCCTTCCTCTTACCTTCTTTTCCTTTCTTGATCCAATGCAAAACCCGAACAAAAGCTTGCCAACTGATCCTCAGAATTCCTTTTATCAATGGGGCCTATATTTTCTTCAATTTCCATTATTTTTCCTTCATTTTCCTCCTCACATGCAACGTATGACCTTTCACCTCCCTTTTCTCTTAATTTCCATTATTTGCATAAATAAATGTGCCAAAAATGTCATTTTTCCTTTCCAAAGCCTTTGTCATTGCCTTTGCCAATTTTGTTTAGCCATAATAAACCGAATTAACACCCACTAGGATGTCTTTCCCAACATTCCGTTAGGAATATGTGTCCCATGATCGTGGTCTTATATATTTTTGCATGGATTTTTAGCCAGGGTTGTTACAAAACCCTCCCCCTTGGGGGAACACCATCCTTGGTGTTCAATGACACCTATAAATGAACAAACCAATGAAAACAAAACATATTGTGTATGGATATTTATAACACAACTTGTTTTAGTATTTACAATGAATTCTTACTAAAAACTTGACATTCATACCATTTACTGGAGAATTATAACATAACTCATTACAGTATTTACAATAATATACGCATATACACATATGTACCAAATATTAAAATGGTACAATGCCTGCATTTGTAATAAGGGAATCCAGACGCTCGCATCTCCACCCCCAAAGTAATGCTAGGATTCACCTCCTTCCCAGGAAGTCCAAAATCTACTGTAGAGTCAAATCTACATCTCGTGTCCAATGCTACAACCCTGTGCCACTAGTCCTCTATAAAGAGTTATCATCTCATTGTTCCAGGGTGCACTCCCAATCTGCATCTAATTCCATCTAGCAATGCAAGTGACCAAAGAAAATGCATCCCCGACCTTCCCTTCTCTGCTACACAGTCCCTTCAGAAATTTGGTCACCCCTTCTATGCAATCACTCACCTTCCAAGTTCCTCGACATCCCCTATCTTGGGTGATCCGTCCCTTATCAAGGTTTCCTCACATCAGAAGGTCAAATAACCAAGGCATACCTATCTCAAAACCATCATACTAGTCATAACATGCTCATGGAAATCAATGGACACTATTGGGTACTAGTGTCCCACAATTGCCTTGCACCTGAATGCTTTACCAGCATAATGTTGCCTATTCTGATTTAATTTTCTGTTGTTACTGATCCATGCATTTAGTTTCAACCATCCAATCTAGCATTTCATGCTTTCCTATACCAAGCACATAATTTCCATTAGATTCAAAATAAATTGAAATAAGTTCAATTAATACCACATTGGTGGCTCATTAACAAGGTACACTTGCAATTCTATTCACTTTTCGTCACAAAAAGTGAAACTAGCATCATTGACTAAATCATCATGTATAAACATATCACATCAGGTTAGCTCGAAACACAACCATCATAGATCAAAATCATACATCACATGTAACCATCTTAAACTAGAATCATATATCACATGTAATCATCGTAGACCAGAATCATAAACCACATGCATAATAAAACAAAAATAAAATATTTATACTTATACTTTAATCAATTCTTAGCTTCGACCTTTTTCTTTATTCCGTACACACACTGGATCAGTTTTCACACCTAAAAAACCCCTAGTTCCTTCTCCTCAACCATGTGCATACAGGCATAGTGTGAATCACACACATAAAACCACACACGACAGACAACACCATGCAATACATGGACCTACACCTGACATACCACATATACACCTACACCTAGTGTACAACACAACACGATACACACACCGACATATGGTGTGCACCACAATACAATACAAACACCTACACCCAATGTAAAACACAATACATATACATACATATAGTATAAAACAAAGAATACACACATCACAATACCATGACTACACAATGCACATACATAGCCCTACATGCTCGCAACACAACATGCATGACATGCACATAATACCAAATATACACTAGTACCATATGTACAACATGTACATAGTACCACCTGTGCACAACACCGTATGTACATGTACATGACACCACATGTGTTAGGTCCCTATAATACTAGTGTATTCCCTTATTATTATTCTCATTGTAGCTCCTTATTGGTATTGTTGTACCCTTACATTATTATTGTTGTGTCGGCTTTGACTATATTGTGACCCCGTAGACTCCTATATATAGAAAGGAGGTATTGTCATTCATATAATCCAAGAATTGTTCATTTGTGTAATGTAAAGGATGTTTCCTCCTTGAAGAGGCTGATTTTCAAGTCATTGATCTATATTTTCTTCTATTTTGTGGGCTGGTTGCATAACAATTGGTATCAGAGGTTTGGATTCTAGGGTTTCGCTGCTTCAAACAGGTCATCGTGGAATTTTTGCTATAAATGTTTTTCTACAAAGCTTTAGATGCTGAAATTACAACCCCTTTGAGCCACAATTGTGATGAACCTCATGACCAAATTTTAGATCTTGTATCTCTATATTGTCGGAGATATGAACTAAGGAAGTTAGGGGTTTTGTAGGATCTTGAATTCGGCCTCAAATAGGTCATCGTAGGAAAATCGTTATAACTTTCTCTCTGAGCATCAAATTCAAATTTTGTAAAACTTTAAAGAAATAGGACTGACTAGAGTTTGTTGCATATTGTTTTTAGAGCCAAAGGTCAAAATAGGGCCACATGGCACTTCGCACAATTTCTCTCTACTGAACCCATCTATAACCAGGACATCTTGGATGATTTGGAATAACTCTTTCTTGGAGAATCCAATATTGATCAAACTTGTGGAGTTGGAATGATGACTCAGAGAACAAAATTTATGACCTTGGAGATCTATAATTACAGAGATACTATAGATTCAATATTGAGGTCCTACAAAGCCAAAAAATGTGTCTAGTCTCTTTAAAATTTTGCATAAGTTCGGTTTGAAAAATTATTTTGAAGGAATTTAAAGGACATAGTCAAAGATAATTATCATTAATTGTTTCTGTGAAGAAAGAAAATGGAAACACCTAGTAAGCAACCTAAAATATCTAGCATGACTCATGAAGAAGAGGAAGAAATGCAACATGATATATCAAAATTACGTGACCAAGTGCAACAAATTTCATTTTTACAAAAAGTGACATAAGCTAAGACAGATGGTTTAAAAAAAAGCATGAAAGCTAAGATGAATGGTTTAAATAATGGTGTGGAATCTAAGATGGATGGTATAGAAGAAAAACTTAAACGCAACATGGAAGATTTGAAGATAGATTTGACAAAGTTGCTACAAGAAATGCTTACTAATGGCGAAAGGGTAGTGAAGAAACTCATGATGAGAACAAACGAAATGTTAGTCATGATTTCATAGACTCTAACATTTGATTGAAGACCCACCATGTTCCAAATATCGATATGAGGAAGTTTGATGGCAAGGATCACGTAACATGGATACTATAGATGGAGCAATATTTCGATCTTCATAATGTTCAAAACACACAAAAGGTACACATTGCAACTTTATATTTGGAACCAAATCAGTTTGTATGGTATCGATGGATTTTATCTTGTAAAGAAATTGTCACTTGGGAAATTTTATGGAATAAATGATAGAACTTTATGAGGATACAAAAAGCAACACCCTTTTTATCCAATTGATAAATCTTGAACAAAAAGGTTCAATGGTGGAGCACATTGAGGACTTCCAAAAATTTAATATAAGGGTAAAGGATATTCCAGAGGTGCATAGGATTGATGCATTCATAGGGACATTAAAGGATAACATCCAACATGAGGTTTGCCTTTGGGAAACTAATTCATTGGAGAAGGCATTCAGGTTGGCAAGAAAATTTGAAAGCAAAATTATGGCAACAAGGAAGCCTACCAATCACAACTATAAAGATGGAAGTGTTGCTACCCCTAGCCTTCCATAGCCTATAATGTTTACACCACAACAATTTGAAGAAAAAAGAGAAAAAGGGCTTTGTTACAGTTTTGATATAAAATACACTAAAAGTCATAAGTGTGATGAGAATAAATTATTTTACATAGATTGTGAAGAGGAAGAAGAAAAGGAACCAGAAACATCAAAAGAAGAGGATACACACCATGAACAAAGCCTAGAGAAAGAAGAAATGAATATGACCATATCTTATAATGCATTGCTAGGAATAACCATTCCTCAAACTATCAAGATAGTAGGAAATATCAAGAAGAAAAAGGTAATAGTGTTGATTGATTCAGGCAGTATCCATAATTTTATTCATTGTAAGATAGCGAAGGAATTGAATTTCTTCCTATATCTAGCACCAAAGTGTCAAGTGATGGTTGCAAATGGAAGAACCATAAATTTCTCTAGAAAGTGCCATAATATCAAACTATCCATGGGAGAATATGTGTTGAATAGTCTAATGCTTTCCATTCCAATGGGTTGTGATTATGTTGTACTAGGAGTCTAATGGCTACAACCTTTGGGTACGATAGCTTTTAATTTTCAAGAACTTTTCTTGAAAAAAAATTCAGAAGGAAAGAAAGTTGAATTAATGGGTATCGCAGGGAAACCCGGAAATAAAATCATCTCTAACGAAAAGACAAAGCTTCTAAAGAAAGAACAACGTGGCATAATTATACAATTATGTTCACTAGATGTTCCTACATCAAAATCATCTATTTCTCTAGATCTCCAAAATGTCTTGGACAATCATTCCAAGGTATTTGAGACTCCCAAAGGCCTCCCACCAATTCATGACCATGATCATTGTATTCATTTGATTCTAGGAAGTGTTCCTCCAAGCATCAAGCCTTACAGATATCCCTATGACCAAAAGAGTTAAATTGAACATATTGTTGTAGAAATGCTAGAGGATGGTATAATTAAACCTAATCCAAGTTCTTTCTCTGCTCGAGTAGTATTGGTGCACAAAAGGATGGATCATGGAACATATGTCCAGATTATATGGAGCTCAACAAGCTCACTATTAAAGATAAATTTCCCATTCTTGTCATTGATGAATTATTGGATGAATTGAATGGAGCAATTTACTTCACCAAGTTGGACCTTCGTTTAGGATATCATCAAATCAGAATGAAGACTGAAGGCATTCCGAAAACAACATTTAGAATTGATGAGGGTCATTATGATTTTTTGGTCATGCCTTGTGGCCTTACCAATGCACCTTCTACATTTCAAGTTTTGATGAATTCCATTTTCAAACCCTTCCTTAGAAAATTTGTGTTAGTATTTTTTGATGATATACTAATCTATAGCAAATCTTGGAAGGATCATGTTCAACATGTTGATAGAGTGCTCAAACTATTGGAGGAGAAACAATTATATGCAAAAACCTCCAAATGTTTCTTTGGAGTACAAGATGTGGAATATTTGGGTTTTATTGTATCTCATGAAGGTGTTAAGGTTGAACCTAGCAAAATTAAAGCCATTAAGGAATGGAAAATCCCCACATCCATAAATCATCTACGAGGATTTCTTGGGTTGACAGGGTATTATTGCAAGCTTTTTAAGACTTCTGGGAGAATATCAGCACCTCCAACAACATTACTGAAGAAAGATGCATTTTCTTGGACTCCAAAAGCAACAAAATCCTTCGAACATCTTAAAGAGGCAATGTGCAAAGCACCGGTCTAAGCTATGCCAAACTTCACAAAAACCTTTATCATGGAATGTGATGCCTCAGGAAATGGAATTGGTGTTGTTTTAATGCTAGAAGAAATACCCATTTCTTTCGAAAGTCATCCAATCAAAGGAAAGTACTTACAAAAGGCTATTTATGAGAGGGAAATGTTGGAAATACTACATGCACTTAAGAAATCACGACCCTACCTAATGGGAAGACACTTCAAGGAAAAAACAGATCATGATAGTCTTAAATACGTTTTAGAACAAATATTATCTTCAGAAGAGCTACAAAAATGGGTCACAAAGATGTTGGGTTATGACTATGAAATCATCTACAAAAAAAGGAAGCAAATTGTTGTTGCGTATGCACTCTCAAGAAAGGATGAGGATTTGGAAGAATTTCATTGCGCCATGTCTATTATCCAGCCAAATTGGATAAATGAAGCAATGGATGAATGGAGGAATGACGAATAAGTGTGGGTACTCATTCAGAAGTTACAACAAGACCCCAGTACATCTGATACATTTAGTTGGAAAAATGGTTCGTTATGGTACAAATATCACTTATACCTCTATAAGAATTACCAACTCAAACAAAAGATTCTTATGGAATTTCTCACCTCTCCCTTAGGAGGATGCTCAGGATTTTTAAAAACTTACCACAAGGTTAAGAAGAAATTTTTTGGGATGGCCTTAAATCTGATATTCAAAAGTTTGTGGCAGAATGTTTGGTTTTCCAACAAAATAAAGTTGAAACATTTAAGACCCCGGGTCTATTAATACCTTTATCCATTCCAATTAAATGTTGGGAGGAGGTTTCAATGGATTTTATCACAAGTTTACCCAAGTTCGAAGGCAAGAGTGTCATCATGGTGGTAGTTGATAGACTTACCAAGTATGCACACTTTTGTGCATTATCTCATCCCTTTAAAGCCAATACAGTTGCTACTGCATCTATGGAAATAATTCAAAAGATACATCAAAACCCAAAGATTATTGTAAGTGACAGAGATCCCATTTTCACAGGAAATTTTTGGATAGAAGTATTTTCTTGTCTGGGTACTCAGTTAGCTCATAACTCATCTTATCATCCTCAATCTGATGGGAAAATTGAGATAGTGAACAAATGTTTGGAAGGATATATTCGTTGCTTTATATTCAATAAATAGACACAATGGGTCAAATGGTTGCCTCTAGTTGAATGATGGTCTAACACTTCCTTCCATACTGCAAAAAAAATGACCCCAATAATGGCACTCTATGGATATCATCCACCGTCCATCACATCATATTTAAGAGAAAATCCTAAGGTTCAAGCAATGGAAGATCACCTCGAGCATCAACAACAAGTTCTCCAACTCTTAAAGGATAACCTGAATTTGGCACAAAATAGAATGAAACAATAGGCATATCAACATCACATTAAAAGAAGTTTTGATGTAGGTGACTCGGTGTTTCTATGGCTACAACCATACAAAAAAATGTCCCTCAAGGAAGCTAATAAGAATTAAATAAATTATCACCAAGTATTATGGTCCATACAAGGTGTTGCAAAAGATTGGTACTATGGCATACAAATTGGAGCTTCCTACAACTTCCCAAGTGCACCCAGTTTTCCATGTTTCATGCTTTTAGAAGGTTATGGGTGACAAGCTCCCAGTTCAAACAATATTTCCAGAACTTCACGAGGAAGGAAAAATCATATTGGAACCTGAAGCAGTCACAGAAACAAGAACTCAATAGCTACGAAATCGATCAATTTTAGAGTATCTCCTCAAGTGGAAGAACTTACCTGCTGAATATTCCACATGGGAGGATGAGAATTTTATACAGAAGCACCTAGAACTACTCAAGCGTTGAGGAAAACACTTTTCTAAAGGAGAGGGGCATTTTAGGTCCCTATAATACTAGTGTATTCTCTTATTATCATTGTCACTATAGCCCCTTATTGTTATTGTTGTGCCCATGTTGTCCCCAAATTGTTATTATTGTGCCCCATAGAAGCCCACTATTGTTATTGTTGTTCCCTTACATTATTATTGTTATGTCGAATTGGACTATATTGTGACCCCTTAGACTCCTATATATATAAAGGAGGTATTTTCATTTGTATCATCCAAAAATTGTTCATTTGTGTAATGTAAAGGAGGTTTCCACCTCGAAGAGGTAGATTTTGAAGTCATTGATCTGTCTTTTCTTCTATTTTGTGAGTTGGTTGCATAACAACATGCTCACAACACCACTTGTACAATCATGCACAAACCACCATATGTTCATAGAACCACATGTACAACATGTCCACAACACCATATGTACATAGCATTGCATATACAATATTCACACAAAACTATTTGTACCACCTTGTGCAAATCATTACAAAACAACACGTACACACACTATATATATACAAAACCATGTGCACGCAACATCACTGATGAAACATGTACAACATATGCACAACAATAGTACCACACATCCAAATGACATTGTCTCTACCAAGAAACCTTGCTTCCAGTGCCTTATCCATGCTTTTGCCAGCATACTGCAGACCACACTGCTTTAATTTCACTAATATATCCCTCAACCTAGCTTGTCCATAACATAATATCAATTCATATCCACATGATACTGATATCATATATTTTCTAGGACTACTCTTCCCACTTTGTTCCGCATGAACCAAGAACCTCTTCATGGCATTCACTTATGTAAGACATCATTCCTTCACAAGAATGATTCCTAACAACCTTGTTAGACAACAACATACATACAAACATATATGTACATATAAATATTAGCATTAAACAATCATGATCCTTTTTTATGTATTTAGGCTTCTATGATCCATAATGAATTAAGTAAAGTATTTCGGTAGAAATCACATAAGAGAAATTCCTACCGAAAGACTTTGCTTAAATCATGATCCTGTAAGATAACGACATACATCCATACATATATACATATAAACATTAGCATAAAAACAATAATGATCCATGATGACCCTGTTATACATTACATACATACACACATACATATGTATATAAACATGATCATAACATAATTACCAGATAGCTAAGGTCAAGGTTAAGAGAAATCATTTTACCTACACATAGCATCACAACATTGAGAACAATGATTCCAAGAAGGGCCAAGGCATCTAATGCCTCAACTCTATTTACGTTACCTTTCCTGATTACTTTTCACATGACTATTCTTCCATATTTCATTTACACCAGTGGACCCAACCAGTCCAACTGCCTATCATACTCTTGCCTTCAACTTCCCTTATACATGCACTGACTTCATCTAACTCTTACATTCACTATTGGATTTCATTCATCTCTCCCCAAGATCCACTAAGTTTTCTCTTTCCCAACGAATTCCCAAGACTTTCAAAACAATAAAGGAAACCACAAGAAACAAACAAGAGGAAAATCATAAAACCAATAACAATATGACACTGCAAACAAAGTGGTATGGCCATACACCAAATCTAAACAAAGCCACAATCAAGATGAGAAAATCACAAAATACCAAAAGCATGAGACTAGCAACAAACACAATGGTTCAATCACCATTGTTCCCAAGGCCTCCAAGGGAAAGTTCAAGTTGATCCTTCTTCGTGACTTCATGGCAATCGCCTTTTCCATGCAATCCCCTGCATCATGTTGGCATAAAAACATAATTGTCAGTGCATAAATAAACATAAAAATACACCATTTACCTTATCTTGTTGTGCAAAGCATGATGCCTTGTAATCGAACACATCCATGCCATCTCTCAAAGGACTCCAATTGACTTGACATATCTAGCTATAACTAGTCACAAAATGTTATACATGTCAAATACATGTCCATGAACATAGCACATATCCACATAATTTGAGACAAGTTAGGGTTATTAATGCTTCTTGTATGCAAAGCACTCAATCATTTGGAATTAGGGTTTCCAAACATAGCGAAAGGAATTTTCACCTGATCCCTTTCTTTTACCTTTTCCTTGTTGCAATTGAGTCTTATTATGCACTATCACATCACCCAAATGTTAGTTATATAAACACATAAACTATTATCTTGTCAAGATAATACCAAGCATGTTTCCATGCAACTGCTCACACATGCCAATGTCACATTCCAAAGATCAAGGCATCATATATATTAACTTGAAATTAACATTTACCAAGTCTAAAAACCATGTCATACTCAAAAATTAACTCACATTCATTAGTCATAATACATAATGCTACCACTATAACCTACTTACACTCAAGTACATATCAGTTGTCTCGACACATGTATTCATACAACCATCTTAAAACAAGATCATTTCAGCAAGAAATATTATAGACACATACTCATATCATTCAAGTAATAAAAAATGCATACAATAGATAGACAACATAATATACCCATACCTTAATGTATCTCAGGGGAGGCTATATTGTCTACAAAATCAATATATATTAGCACGATACAACTTCACAACATATCAACTCAAACATAAATAAGGTCATCATATCCATAACTTTAACTAGCTAACATGTTCACATCATCAACTCAAACATCTTCCATTCATGTATAACAATCACATAGGTGCGATAAATCTATATTTCTTATAGCTCCAAATCTCACTATTATGGTTTGTGATGCTGCACTCATGGCCTAGGGCAACCCCTCCTTCCAGACCTGGTCCCAAATCTAAAAAACAGTGTTTTATTCCCTGTACGCGACATTGTCCTGAGTTAAACGCGTGTATACGCAGGTCCATATATACTCAACCCGCGTATATGTATTAAAACACTTAAAAAAATATAAAACTCCTTATTTTCGGGCGTAGATTGCGGGTTTTACCTGCTGATCACCTATTAGTGCCCGTGGCCCCCACTGTTCCCAACCAATTCCTAACTAAAAAACTACTTTGGAATTGGTATAAAAAGACATCAAAGGGAAAGCCTAAGGGAGGAGAGAAGAGAGAGAAAGGTTATTATACTGAGATTTTCCCCTGGCCAGGTCTGAAGACCCTTGTGCCTTCTGCACTTCCCCCATTTGTACAAGAAACCCTTGTTTCCTTGTGATTTGATGTTCATCCCTTAGTTATGACATCATGGAGTGAGTCTTGGAAGGAGATATGCTAGAGGCTTGAGGCGGGAGGGATCCGGAAGGAAGCTATGCTTGGAGCCTTCGAAAGGTTGCTCAGGTGATGTTACTCCTTTTGTACTTTCTATTTGTCTATAATAAAGAAACACGTCTTGATTCCTGATATGCTTCTTCTTTATGTTTATGATGTTCATGTTTGAATTTCATATATGAATGGCTGTTTAAAGTTCGTAACTAACTTCCTTCTTTTATAACATAAAGATGATTTTTGTATAAATATTTGTCCATATATTGTTGCATTCTTTAGAATTGTTGGTTTTGCAGGGCAAAGGAGCGAAAGGGACGTGAAGAAGGGTTTGGACCCTTGAGGAACTACTCGAACGTAGGACCTGAGGTACATCCTTCTTACTTTAGAATTAGTTTTTGCTAGCATAATGGTCTGTGTTATGCATGTTTCTTTGTTTAGACAACTTTCAGTCTGCTAGGGTTCCACCCAAAAGCCCTAGGGGATAAAATCCCTCAACAAAATTGGCGACTCCACTGGGGACAACACTCTTGTTGTTCCTAGTTTGGGTGTTTGTCAAGCCTATCAAGGCTCAGTTGCTTGTTGGTTTACTGTTACTTTCTGGTCTATTCTTGACTTCTGAGTTTTGCCAGTTTCTTCAGTTTGTTTTTTATTTTTCTTGAAATATTATATATACGCTAGTTTCCTTAGTTACAGAAGCGTATAAACACTTGTTGTCTAAAGTAAACCCGCATATACGCAGGTTTCCTCAGGAACAGTCGCATATACATTCAGTCTGCACTGACTACAGTCGCGTATATCTTGCAACTTTCAGGATTTATAAATTTTTGTGTCTCTGAAGTTTGTCTGGTGTTTTGAGTCAGTTTGAAACAGTCATTTTTGCCAATATCAGTTGTCTGTGTTACAACAAGCCTCCTACTCCAATTTCTCTCTGATTATAAGGAGTATTGGTCTTGTTTTGTGTTTGCAAGCGTCATCATCTTTTTGCTAAAAGCACGCAATATTTCTTGATTGGGATCTTGGCTGCTCTGAGTTATCAGAGCAGAAATATTATTATCAATCTTTGTGTTCAACTTTGCTTTTTGGTGACTTTTTGTTTGCTTAACGAAATCGCTTTTTATGACCATCTACTTCTTTATTTCATCAAAGTTTTCATTTGATACTTTCTTGAAATTGTCTTTTTGATCTTTTTTGGTCTTTGTTACCAAAGCTTTCCTTGATGCTTTCGATTGTTAAAAAGCCTTTTAAACACATTTTTTTTTGTTGAGTTTTCATTCTTTGTAGGGTGTCAACTTGCAAAAGTGTTTCTTGCTTATTGTTTCAATCGCAAAGTTTCAGTTTTTGTTTGAGAGCATTTTCGAAAAGACTTTCTTGTTGCTACTTTGAAGAGAACTGTTTGAAAAGTTTTGTTTTGCTTTCTTGAACTTGCTTTTCATTTGGTTTCCTTTTGGTGAGTGAAAGTGCTTTATGTTTATCTTGAGTTTTGTTTTTAGTATTTAGACGAAATGAATGGTAGCATCTCATATTCCATCTAGATGTTGTAAGTGGCAAAAGAAAATTTGATAAGCAAAGAAGATTTCATTTCTTGTTTTAAAGTAGTTTTCAATCTTGCATCAAGCATTTAGTTCTTGCATTAGGATAGATTTGCATCTCTTTAAGCATAAATAGTTTTGTTAACTTTTGAGTGTGAAGTGTGAATGAAAAGAAAAGTAAAGAAAAGTTTGTTTCATTAGAAGTTTCCTTTCGAACCCCATAGAAATTATTCTTCATCGAAAAACAATGACAAAGTGCACATGCATATAGTTAGGTTTTATTAATTTCTTTTGCATCGAAAAAACACTAGTTTCACTTCCATCATCCTTTGACTTAAAGAACAGCCCTTAAAATCAAGCGCTAACTAAAATCAACTAGAACTTTTTTCTTTTAAGCTAAATACACAAACAAGTTTTAGGATTTTAGGGCCTTAGATTAGGCGAGTGGAGAGTTAACTCTCCAAGGCCATATTAAACGTCAAACATAAGAGTCTGATTAACGAGAGAAAATCCAATAGCATTAGGAAGACCAGGAAAGCTCCAGATCTGGGAGTTAAGCACGAGGGTCTGTGAAGACAGGGAAGAGAGATACCCCATCTCCTAGTTTTCCGAACTTACCTCACGACTGTTCCGCCTAGCTTCTGCGATGAGTTGGTATCCATAGTTGCTTCTCCTAGGTAACTACATAGGTGGCTGCGGAGGGGAATCCCGTGGCACCTGAGGTTGACGTTGTATCACTCTCAACAGCACTACTGGAGGGCACCCTTGCGAAGCTTGGGGGCTTGCACTGGCGCAAACTGTTGTTAGGAGGTCAGCATAACTTCCTATGATACCTTCGTTGATAGGCTTGGGCCCTCAGCATCCTAGAATATCTTCGGAAGGCCCCTTATTTTTCACTTTCTCATATTTTGGTGTCCGGTCTTAATCACCTAGAGCGGAAATACTTGGAAGTTGTTTGACTGGCTGTATCTCTAGGGACTTTATAGTGGGTGCTCTGTGCTCTTAGTTGGCCTAGCTTTAAATTTTTTTGAGTCTTTAGTTAGATTTTAATCAAAGAATTTAAAGTGGCTGACTGATCTCCTAGACGGTCTCGAAGACTTCGTGGTCTCTCACCACCGAGTTTAGAGCCTTCTCCGAGAAGGTGCAGAGGTAATAATACTGGTGGGTTTCGTCCCACTCCAATTGAAACATTGGGGATTGATCCTCCCCTCGGGGGCATTAGTATTGAAGCAAGGCCTGGTACTTCCGTGGAACAAGAGAGGAACACTCCAGTTTTTTCTCAAGTTTGCTTACAAGCAGAGGATAATATTGAAGTAGAAGAACTTTCAGAGTCGTTAGCGGCTCTGAATTCTCCTCTACCATCCAGTCATCCACACGTATTGCAATACGTTGGGACTCCGACGAATAGACCGTCAAGTCCAGGTTACGCTACGCACTTACCTTCGATGACCACTACTAGAAACATGGCTTCTACAAGTGCTACGTCTGTACAGACTCCTATATCTGTACAAGGGGGTGGAACTATTTCCATCCCCTCCGTCTCTTTATTCAGATCTTTTACTAGCACGTCTTTTATTGGGTCTACCTCCATTCCGTCCATGAGTGGAAATTCCCAAATAAATGCTTTTGGTTATGGGTACTTCCCATTTGGCGCCCATTCACAAGGCATTCCTTCAGCTCCGTTCAGGGCCGCCACGTCCATGATGAGCGGGTCAGCTTCGTTCCAAGGTTTTCCATTTGGAAGTGGTCATATACCACATTCCAACCCTACGATAGGATCTATGCCTTTTTCTTCAGTAGGACAAAGAAGCAATTCTCTCCAAGGTTGGAATAACCCTGGGCTTAGTAGTGTCGAAACTCGGAATCCATTCTTCGACCAATATGGGAATAGGCTGTATACCACAGTTAGTTCATTCCAAAGTATTCCTCCCCTTACTTCGACTTGGAATCCATATCAGGGGTTGTCAACTCCATACAATCCTTTAGGAGGAAACTTTGCTGGGTATGGTTGATATACGGTCGGAGTTGGTCAAACTCCGAGTTTTGCTGGGTCACAAGGCTTTCCTTTTGGCTCAGCGGGTTCTACTGGTTACTTCGGGCAACCTGGTGCCTTCCAAAATCCAGGCCAATCTTTTCGGAGCTTTGGGAGGGCCGCCCGGTCAGGGTGGAATCCCAAGCTCCTCCTAGACTTCCGTTTCTAGCAACGTTGAACTTGCCAGACCTAACTAAGTTAATTAACGACCCAATCAAGTATAATCCGGCCTTGCCTCCGGTCCCAACTAAACTTCCTTCCAATATTCCAAAATTCAAAGGGAAGGGTGGTGAGGATCCGGGCGACCACGTAACCACGTTCCACTTATGGTGCTCATCAAACTCCCTGATCGATGACTTGGTTAGGTTGAGATTATTTCAATGCACCTTGACTGGTAACGCGACTAAGTGGTATATAGAGTTGCCTGGGGGCAGCTTTACATCATTCGCCGACTTAGCCAATATTTTCTTGAACCATTTTCAGTTGCCCGTCCGGTATGATGCCGGAACCGAACTACTAGCCATTTTTTGTCAGGATAGGGCAACTCACGTTTCCGATCACATTTAGGAATGGAGACAGAAAAAGAGGCTCATTAAAGCTGAAATCCCTCTGGAGTACCGTCTCGAGTGGTTCTTGAAGTCTTTGATACCTGAGATCTCCAAAGATGTCTCCATGTCTGGGGTCTATTCCGAGGAGCAAGCCATTTTTAGGGCCCAGCAATTAGAATTGATCTACTCTCAGTCTGGGATCCTACAAAAGTACTTGCCAGACGCTCTTGGGTCTAAGGTTTTGTTGTGGCCACCAACAACCCCACTCTTTGTTTGATATTAGCAATAACACCAAGCAAATGGGGACCCTTAATAAAAAATCCAAAAAAACATTTTATGAAAATTTTTGTATTCAACTCCTTTAAACTTGATCGCATCGCAAGAAGAGAATGAAACGTTTTCTTATGAGCATAAGAAACTGCGAATAAGTGATGTGAAATTCATCGCATCGCATTCATTATGAAGCGCTCTTAAATGAAAAAACTTACGAAATCTCCGACAGCTGATATGCGACGTCGCATATCGCAACATCGCGTAAGAAACACACAATGATTGAATGACTAAATGCGATCTGCGATCTGCGATGCTACGATCTGCGATAAATGTGATTTGCGAAAATTCGTGATCATGATTTTCTGCGATGACACATCTTGACGACGCGATCCATGATGCTACGATGCAAGTCGCATAAAACACCCATCGCGAATTTTCCTCAGCGCAGTATTCAAGGAAAGCTGTCCATAAACCAAAATTGGGCGTGTGCCTTAAAAGAAATTAATGATTGTATGCCAAAGTATTTAGGAAGGACAGTTTTATGTTTTTCGAAGACTCAGTTTGCTATAGGTGTCATGATTACGTATTCATAAGAGCTTAAAGCTTTCATGTCAATCTTTATTATCATTAATCTTTTCCTTTTCGTAAACTGTAAGACAGGAAATAACATGAAGCAATGTGCAAGAAACATCTAAGGAAAAGGGGAAAGCGTCAATGCTCAGAGAACAGAGAAGATATCCCTTCAGAAACGGATGCCGCATGCGACAGGACTACAAATTCCAGAGTATCACTCAACAGATGCTGATGTCAATGGGCCATCTAAAGCTCAGAGTCAAAGGCGCACAAAAGCAGCATGTTTACAAAAGACCCTGAAGCTTATGCCCGGTAAAGCAAAGAAGAAAAACACACCAGAAAATCCTGGAACAAAGAACGGAGGTAGTTTTCGATGTAGAAAATTGTTCAGAGAGTAAAGTCCCTAACTTGTTTAGTCATTCGCAAGGCCAGAAACCGAAATAGCAAAAGCAGAATCAGTTTGAGAGAAAAAATTGAGTTATTACCAGTATACACGCAGTGAATACACCCAGCCAGAGGAAGATTCTCGAAAATATCTTCTAGTTTACCAGAAAGTGGTGCCAGCGCTTGTTATTTCTATTTTCATAGCTCAAACGAAAGCGGAAGGCAACCAGCCGACTCTTCCCCGACGAATGTTGCATGCTTGCAGCACTAAGGAGAAAATACAGAAATGGTTCAGAATTAGATTCAATTTTTAGAAATAGTTTTGCTTTATCAGAAGGGCGGTCATTGAAAACCGTATCCTAAATTTATGTAATTAAGTTAATTAGTTAGCAGTATTTAAACCCTTCTCAGGCATTTAGAGAGGGGTCCAGAAATTTGTCAAAAACTTGTCCTCGGAACATGCACTTCGGCACCCTCAGAGGAGGTTCTGATGAATGGATGGATCGAGATTTATTAATATTTGCATTTGACATCTGCTACTGATGTTGCACTTTCGTACTCTTAGTAGATGTTAGAACAAGTAGAGATAAATCGTTTTTGCTTGAAGCTTATGAGTAGGATTAGTCATAAATGGTACTTTTATCTCTTGGACATTTATGCTTATATTCTTAAAGTGATATACAGTTTTCAGTTGTTTATATGTTATTGCATGAATGTATGAGTTACCATTTGGCACTTCTGTACGGTGGAGCCATTTATTTATGTCTGATATATGAATAACTTATTATGCGATATGTTGTTCACAACTGTTTTGTCTAACTTCTTATGCAAAGTGGTTTATCTTCATTGATTTCTATTATTATAATAGCTGAATGATCTTTATTACCAGTTATTGTTTGAAATCTCTTTAGATCGCATAATAGAAGAAATACACCCCGGGTTAGCGTAGATTAGATGTGTTGTTTCTCATTAGATTACAATAGCATAGAGTTAGTTTAAGAATCTGAATTAAATTAGCTTTAAGTACTCTTATATCAGCATCATCCAACTCTACACACACACACACACCCTTAGATTGGGAAATTGGTCCCATTATCCCCAGTCGGACCCACTATACCAAACGGATAAGGAGCTGCCAACCAAGGTCCAGACCAGGTGGGTATCCCCCTTGTTGTCGACCCGATTTTCGGGGCTTCAACATATTTGGCGCTAGAAGGAGGGCAACGAACTATGAATGGCACCTAAATCAAAATCTAAGTACCATTTTGAGAGTAAAACACCCTCATCAACTCCCCCGACTTCCCTAGTACGTTTAAATCCAGAGTCAGAAGTCGCTCGAGTATTAACCGCTGCTACATACCCTAATATTTCACACCAATCTACCATTGAACCCCATGAAGTTCAAACTCTGATTCGCAAACTCCAGGGATTTTCTATTTTTACACTGAGGTCTGATAAATCTTAAAGCAGCGTGACTTCGCAGTACAATCCTGCTCATCCCTTGACCAGATTAAAGAGTGAAAAATTTGACATCCAACCAACTGAATTCCCTCTCCCCACCAGGAAAAGAGCAAGGAAAACACCACAGCAGTCTGATAGTGAGACTCTTTCATCTACATCATCCATTTCAACTCCCTCACCGCGAAGTTAGCCACCCACATCTTCATTCCAAACCACTCATCCATCTTCCACAACCCCTCTTCTTCAATCATCTAAAATCATAATATCTTCATCTTCCTAGCCTCAGGGATCATCCTCTACACTTTCATTTACTAGCAGCTCAACGATGGCCCAATCTCCATGGAACAATCCTGGGGCAGTTTTGATGACTCCACCCCTGAGCCAAATACCGACCCATCCTGAGAAATGGCTACCCAAATTCAATCCAGAAGCAGGCATGCTAGCTGAAGAGCACATTGACAATTTCATGCTTTCTGTCAATCTCAACGGAGTTACCAACGAGGACGCTGTTGTCTGGCTTTTTCCCTATACAATGTAAGGAACAGCTGGGTCATGGTACTTTTCATTTCCCTCCGAGTCTATCACAAGTTGGGACATTTTTCAAAATCAATTCCTCACCAAGTTTGGTGATGAAAGATCAACGACAACGTTAATTAGTGACCTATCCAATCTTAAAGCCGAGGCTAGAGAACCCATCAAAGATTTCAATTTACGGTTCAATAAAATCCTCAACAAAATTCCCACTGCTTCCTAACCCAGCGAAGAAGTACGATGTGAATGGTATATTACGGCCTTACCATCAAACTTAGTAGTCTTCGTGGATAGGGCAAATAAAACAACTTTAGTTGAAAACCTGACAGAGGCGATAGCAGTAGAGAAACGCGTAATAGCCCTGGAAAAGAAATCTGCGATAGAGGAACGCAAATCTAAAAAAGTCACCTTCAAGGAAGACCCCAAGAAGAAACAAATGAAAGATCCTTTGATTTGGAAGGATTGCAAAAAGTATTAAAGACCATGTCCAATGAGATGATTGACATAAAAAAATAGGTAGCAGAAACTTCTTCAAAAAAGCCCTAAAGAGCTTTTAAAAGAGGCCCTTCAATGGATGTGAAACCACCCAACGCTATCTCAAATGTCGAATCCGAAGAAGAGGAAGAAGAAGAGAGTACCACTGAAGGGCAAATCGATGACGAAGAAGTTGTGGAACTACAAGGAATGTGGGATTTCATCCTCCCACAAGAAGAAGATCAAGAAGCATTTCTGGTTAGCACACGAAGCAAAAATCAACTTGATCCTCCCCAAACTACCCCTAAGCAGAAGGGCACAAGCCTTGCAGCAAAAGATAAAGTCGCAACAAAGAAAACTACCACTAAAGTGACTCAATCTAGCCCAGTCCAACCAGATCAAACACCTCCATCGAGAACACTGATAGTGTCGAATGAAATGGAATACAATATTATTGATGACATGAAAAAGACTAGGGCTAATATCACTCTTTATGAATTAAACAAATTGAAACATCAACAGAAGATAATGATGAAAGAATTACATGACGTACCTACTACATCTTTGCCTACAGTTGTAGCTTCCCACAACGTGGGAAGACCTCCAACCAACACGACCAATAAGATTGATCCAAATGACATCGCCTTGATTCGAGGAAGACCAAGATCTCACACTCCCCCTTTTCTTCTCACTTATGAAATTTTCAATAAAAATGTGCACAACGATTTGGTAGATTCTGGGGCTTCAACGAATATTTTACCCAGATCAATATGTGCCAAGTTGAATGTTCAACCACAAAAATCCACAGTGCGCATAGTTCAGCTTGATCGATCTCAAGTCGAAGTGATTAGTGAACTTAATCAAGTGACCATAAGATTGTCGTCTAACCCGAAGGTATGTCAGGTTATTGACATTTTAGTAGCTGATATCCCAGAATTCTATGGCTTAATTCTTAGCAGGGATTGGTCTGAAAAACTCCATGGATACTTCTCAACCGACTGGTCGCACATGTGGTTACCCTACAATGGTAAACCGAATCAAATAAAGGTTGAACGAGAGTTACACCAGAAATACATAGTAACGGAATTGGAGGGAGAAAATGAAGCAATAACATATAATAGTAGCATCATAGGCAATTACTCGGTAGATTCTTTCCTCGGCAATTTCAATGCTCATACATCACCTTACTTAGAAAATTCAGTTTTGTCCCAAGTCTAAAATTTTTCCCAAACTGATAATTCAAAGTGTGCTAATTTTGTAGATAAACCTATAAATACATCTTTGTTTTGGAAATTGTATTTTGATGACTCTAAATCTAACGAAGGAGCAGGAGCAGGATGCGTTCTGACTAGTCCAGAAGGAAATAAGACCATGCTTACGTGCAGACTTGAATTCGATTGCACAAACAACACAGCGGAATATGAAGCCTTAGTGCAAGGCCTATACAAAGCAATCGGGTTGAATGTCAAGTATCTTCAAGTCTTCGGAGACTCTGAGAGTGTCGTCAAACAGGTACGTAACACCATACATTGCCTATCAAGTCATTTGAAACACTATCAATCTTTAGTACAAGATCTGACTGAGCATTTCATAGCATTCAATATTTTGTCAATCCCAAGACTCCAAAACGCGAGCGCAGACCTTTTAGCTAATGTAGCCTCTAGACTCATTCCCTCCGAAGATTT
>APFE031270599.1:0-32575 GCA_000404065.3 Pinus taeda | reverse complement strand
ATCAATCATTCATCATAAAATCAAAGCATCAAAAAGTCAAATTGTATATATATATATCATCATAAAAGTATCTCGAGTGTACATATGTAGTCCAAAAAATATACAAAATTGGACTCAAATGCCCATAATCATATCCGGCATATCTAATGCCCCGACTCAGGATGAGCGGCCAAGTAGGTAACTATAGCATTGGCTACATGCCGAAAAGTGCGAACCCAGTCACGTGGCATTCCAACCACATGACGCTGCATATCCTTCGGAAGGTCCTCTATAGCAGTCATCGGTACTCGACAGATCAGTCTCGTTAGGTGTCGTTGGACGTTGTGTAGAGTCCGTTCCGTCTCAGCAGCCGCCTCTTCGGCTCCTCGACCGCATCGTCTGTGTCGTGGGAGTCCATCTGGTTGTACAGGCCCAATGTCTGGATCATGATCATCATATTATTCATTTGAATCTCATCAAAAAATATTTTTCAAAATGCATCATTATATTTGAAAAATCCAAAAAAAAATCATAAAATCAAAAAATTCTTACCGATCTCGCCCCACACTGCGTTTGGCGGTAATGCTAGGTAAGGATCTCCTCGGAAATCCAGCCCGGCATAGGGGTAGTCTTCCACGGCGATGATCTGCTGATCCCACCAGGTGAAGAAATCATCGTCGAATGCAGTCCTAGGAACCTCCCCACCCCCCAGACATTTCATCAAATTAGCCCACTGGCCCATGCGTGGATTGCGTGGGGTGCTAATGGAAACTGCTACCCTGGGGCAGAGTGCGGGAATCCTCTCAAAGAAGAAGGTGCACAAGATAGTCCTGTAGCCGAAGTTTTTGGTCTGTCCCCTCTTAATGGAAGTGAGCTGGCTCTTCATGCTGGCCAGAAGAGGAGTACACCAGTCAAACACTGTAGTGAGACAATACACTGCCATGCTCATGTTGAGCCGTGATGCCTGATGCAGTGAGGATGATCCATTCACATGAGCTATGGTGAACAGGATGATCCTTAGTGATAAAATCTCCACGTGTGCAATGGAGATCTGGCTCCCATCTTTATTGGGATGTCCTGGGCAGTATATATGTACATAGTCCTCTATGGTGAGGCTACTCCGTGTCCTGCCCCGGGACTGTACTACCTCTCCCCTTCAGGAAAGGCCCGTGATAAAATATATATCTTCCACTTCCACTCTGAGTGGCATCTGAGCAATCATGAAGGCTTCCTCATTGACATCCCAATAGTCAATGAGCATTTCAAGCAGTCGCACATTGGCTTTCATGTTCGGTAGTTTGGAGAATTTGAGCAAACCGCATCCTCGTAAAGCATCCAAGGCTTGAGGACCATTCATAACTTCATTATCAACCGCTGCATGTTCTCTTTCACGCCATGTGATCGGCATCCTGAAAAGAAATTGAAGTTTCAACCGTTAGTTTTTATTTAAATTAGCTCACGACATATACGCGGGTTACTGTATACACAGTCGCGTATAGGGCCCGTGTGTACGCGGGTTTCATATTATCAACCCGCATATATGCCGCGGTGAAATTTTGAACAATAATTCAATGGTGAAACATCAATGGAAATTCTTAAAACTAGTCACAATGAATTGCAAGCTAAGTGTAAGGGTTACCTGAAAGATTCTGAAGAATTTGAACGATCGAATTTGGCGTACGAGAAATTTGCTCCTTTTGCTCCAAATATTTTCTCTCCAACTCAAATGGTAACAATGGTGAGTCCAAAATCCTTTTTATAAGTTTTGAAAATGTAAATTTTTTTCAAAATTTCATTTTGTTTGTTTTCATGTGACTTTTAACTTGGGAGCTTGGAGTGTCGAGATTGGTTTGCTTTTCAGGACATTTTCGACATTCGACTTTTTCAAGACAGTTCCATGACTGCTGACCCATCATGGCAGGTATCATTTTTCACTGGCATACAGGTTAGGGACATCATTTTTCCGTTGCATTATGCATACTAGCCTCCATCTGCCGATGCATCTGCCATAGGGTTGACCCCATCGTGTTATGGTTCGTAAGCCATATTCAGTCGCCGATTTTTTTTTAAATTATGACATGATGGTAGAGCCATCCTTTACATGGGCATTGTAGTTAGCACCTCACTGACATTTGTTGCCCATGCTGCTTCAATTTGAGTAGGCTCAGGAGTCCTCTGTAGTCCCGCCATGACTTATGCGTTGAAGGCTCATTCTTCTTAGCTTCTTCGCTTTGTTCTGGCCTTATACCCTAGAGGCTCCTTTGTGTTGAGTTGTATTACTACATTGCATGTTGACCATTTGCACCTTTTGGCCTAGAGCCGGCTTCACTTGGACTCGTGTTTAAGCCAACTTTTGACCATGAAATCTGCAAAATCAACCTTACATACCTTTGACTTCTGCAACTTGACACACCTTGACCGGTGGAAGGAACACACCTCTGAGTGTCACTGACCAATTTTCGCCTCCCTGCATTGAGCATAGGAATGTTCCACTCCCAGGAACTAGATCATCTGTTTCATAGACACTCATTCTTTCCACTATACCATAGCATTCTTTTATTCTTTTTCGAGCTTAACAGAAAAAGACAAAAAAATTAAATATTCCAAAAAGAGCGGGAATGGGACAGTATTTCCATCTATTATTGGCAGCTAGGGTCAGTCGTGTCGCCCTTGAACAAAGCACTCAAAACAAAGTCTCCTCCGCTTGGGTGGGATTTAGTTTGACTTAGGTAAGCCTTAACCTTGTTTTTGAGTCAGTACTCCCCCGATTGGTTATCTCTTCCAATCATATGGAGGGTTCGTTCGTGCCTCCTGCATGACGAACTTATAAAGATTCATCATATGCTGCCATAGTCACATTGAGTCGTTCTTTTGTTCAAGGGAAGTTAGCTTGAGTCTTCCTCTATGCGGTGTCTCTTGACTCATTTTTCAGTCGCCCATCCTGGTTGTCAGTGTCATGTCTATCATCACATCAGTTATATTGGTCCTTTACTCATACCGGTTTGAGAAGGTCCCCATTGACTTCTTGCTGGCGGGTCTTGTCCTTATCGACGATGACATATTGCTCTGAGGGCAGGCCTAGAGCTGCACCTTGGCCCTATTTTCATTATCGATAGGTTACCTTGTGCTCAGCATCGATCCGTATCATGGGTCTTTGACTGAGTGGTTTCCCTTGTGTTCGACGTCAACTTACATTATCACACATTGGGATTCGTGCAGTACCTTGGTTTCCATTTGACCCTATTGGTGGATACCTCCTCTGTGTCAGCTTTCATTATTGGTTGGTTCAGAGGGTTTCTGTCGTGCGCTAGCTACATCTTGTGTACGCCGGAAATGTACTTCGGTTCGGTTACTACATCTTTTTTCTTCCGATTCCTTCCACATTATTGGCCTACGGGTTACACTCACGCTAGATTGATGAAGGATGCCTTAATGCCTTCCTTCTAGCGGATCTTTCCCTATCGACTCTGACTCATTGCTCCGGGGAAAAGATCTAGAGTCCATTTGGCAGTACCTTGGCGTTTGCAGTCATTAGTGGCAGATCCTTCGCTATCGACAGTGGGAAACCATCATTGTCTCCTGATCGATAGATTCTTATAGGTGTTCGACTCCACTTCATTTTATCGCACTTGTTGGTTTGTACTGGGTACCTTGACGCTCATTATCATTATCGGTGAGTAGTCTCGCATTTGTTAATGGTATACATCAATGACCCGTAATCAAATGATTTCTCACATGGTTGACTTCAGATCATTTATTCCCATGGTGTAGAAATGTACCACGGTGGTCAGTGAAGACCTCAAGTTGTATCAACATTCATTGGTTCACTTGAGAGTTGCTCCTGTTGCTGCTAGTTGATACCACTCCACCTTATATGTTACAGTCAGTCATGGCGACATTCTATATGCTAGCACCTGAGTTTGCAGTGTAGTACCATCCTTTTCCATCATGTTCAGTTGGTACCTTTTGGGATCAGTCTTTGATATCAGTGATCCGTTGTATTTCTCAGCATCATTGATAGTTTTATATGTGATATTCAGACACGTACTTGTTTCGATCATGATCAGATGATCCATTATGTATTTTCCAGTCATTTATACTTGTATACTTAGTGGATCCGCTTGTACTTGATATGCGGACGTGCTTTTCTTTCTCTGAGCACGGGTATGCCCACCTCAGACGGTGTTTCTTTCTGATCTCCTTGTGTGGCTTGGCAGGCTGAATTCTGGTGAAGTACTCCTCGACTTTTGGCTGATTTCCTTTCCATGTACTTGCTTAATATATTTCGGCCATCATGTACCCCTTCTGACCTCATATATTAGGGGGCATCTGTTATAGCTCCAAATCTCACTATTATGGTTTGTGATGCTGCACTCATGGCCTGGGGCAACCCCTCCTTCCAGACCTAGTCCCAAATCTAAAAAACAGTGTTTTATTTCCTGTACACGACATTGCCCTGAGTTAAACACGTGTATACGCAGGTCCATATATACCCAACCCGCATATATGTATTAAAAAACTTAAAAAAATATAAAAATCCTTATTTTCAAGTGGAGATCGCGGGTTTTACCTGCTGATCACCTGTTAGTGCCCGTGGCCCCAACTGTTCCCAACCAATTCCTAACTAAAAAACTACTTTGGAATTGGTATAAAAAGACATCAAAGGGAAAGCCTAAGGAAGGAGAGAAGAGAGAGAAAGGTTATTATACTGAGATTTTCCCCTGACCAGGTCTGAAAACCCTTGTGCCTTCTGCATTTCCCCCATTTGTACAGGAAACCCTTGTTTCCTTGTGATTTGATGTTCATCCCTTAGTTATGACATCATGGAGTGAGTTTTGGAAGGAGATATGCTAGAGGCTTGAGGCGAGACGAATCCGAAAGGAAGCTGTGCTTGGAGCCTGCGAAAGGCTGCTCAGGTGATATTACTCCTTTTGTAGTTTCTATTTGTCTATAATAAAGAAACACGTCTTGATTCTCGATATGCTTCTTCTTTATGTTTATGATGTTCATGTATGAATGGATGTTTAAATGTTCATAACTAACTCCATTCTTTTATAACATAAAGATGATTTTTGTATAAGTATTTGTCCATATACTGCTGCATTCTTTGGAATTGTTGGTTTTGCAGGGCAAAGGAGCGAAAGGGACATGAAGAAGGGTTTGGACCCTTGAGGAACTACTCTAACGTAGGACCTGAGGTATGTACTTCTTACTTTAGAATTAGCTTTTGCTAGCATAATGGCTGTGTGTATGCATGTTTCTTTGTTTAGAAAACTTTCAGTCTGCTAGGGTTCCACCCAAAAGCCCTAGGGGATCAAATCCCTCAACAGTAGGCAACCTAACAACTTGCCTCTAAAAGGGAGAAACCGACTCATTTGTCCTCAAGATAACTTTAGATCTAATGAATCTACGCTCCAGTAACTACTACCCATCCTATTTACATGCCTAGTCACTATTTACATTAGTAAAAAATCATCCATGAGAGAAAACCCCAAACTACAGTCATGGCACAGTGAAGTGAAAATCCAGCTCAAAATTTGTCCTATGCGCAACACTCAATCTCTATGTGAAACACTTTTTGCAGGGCCATTTTGGAGGTATTCCCTACCTCCAAATTGAGCTCATGATAGCTCATTGGAAAGAATGTACTTTAATTTTTCCAAATATGCCTCTAGTTTCCCATTTTGGAGTTGATTTGACCCCTCAAAAACAGATTCTCCCAAGACTACTTACGTGCACAGCGCCATGGGCAGAAAGGTCATTTTTTGGGTTTTTTATTTTTACCTTTTGGTTGACTAGTTTTGCTCCAAAATCTTAGCAAACACACAGGGTGCATGTACTCATCATTGTGAATCCAAAAATGCTAACCATTTTCTGTTTGGATGGCCCTAGGAAAAGCGTAGCGCTAGTCCCGTTGATCATAGAGCCAATTTTTTTGAGTAAAAAATTGCAAAATTCTTCAAAAATGTAAAATTCTCAAAACTTACTCAAAATTTATGGAAAATACACCCATAAAGTGTTTAGGTTAGCCAAGGAAGCTTCAGTAAGCAACCTAAGCCTATCACCATCCTTTTTGCCTTTAAGTGCTTGTTTTAGCCTTGTCTTCATATGCTTGACCCTTATGTTACAAATACTGCTTCAGGTCGTGTATTGATGAGCCATGTGCCTAACGATTTGATTGTCCCTGTTTGCCCTTCATAGCAGCTTCTCCAAATGTAAATTTACCTTGTCAAGCCATGTTTCTCTATCCTCCTCAATCTCCTTTTTAAGCCTTTTGTTCTATAGTCAAGGTGGCTGGGGTTTCTTCCTCTTGAATTTCTGATTTGCCTTTGTCACCTTGTATCTTTGCATTGAGAAGTTCAAGCTCCATGAGGACATGTTTGTCACTTAGCTTCTTGTTCTCTCGATCAAGGTATGAAAGGACATACTTAGCTCTTGCCAAGTTGTCCACTAGTGCTTGGATCTATGCATATTTTTCCCTTATGGTTACATTTTCATTTGTTGCCTCATTTTGGGCCTCCAAGTTGAATATATTAATGCCATGATGAATGTGCGGTTGTCTTGGTTCATCATCTTCCATCAAATAAAATTCCATTTCCTCTTGATCATTGAGGCTTTCCTCCAACATATTTTCCTTCCCTTTATGCACCTATTGCACCTGATGTACTTGTTCTGTTGATGAGAAGGCAAAGCCCCTTACAAAATTTGTGGAGCAAGAATTTGCCTATGAGCTAATGAAGAAGGAAAGGCGCCTTCCACGTCATGTGGAGTAAACACTTGCCTATCCACTGCAAACATCTTTCTAGCCCCTCTCTGATAATTCCACCTCCCTTATGTGGTTTTCTCTGATGCTAGGTTCATCTCCCATACTTTCTTTGGCACTATTTTCCTCCTCCTCATAATCTCTATCCTATTTATCCATTTATTTTGAATTTGAAACTTTGAAACCCTAGAGAAAGTAATAAAGAAGTGAGTGATCGTGAATAGGGACTGTTTAGTAAATAGGGGTTTAAGGATTTTGTTTTGGGGATTAAGGTATAGGGGATAGGTGGAGGGATTTGACAACAGAATGTGGGAATAAGGGATAAGGTAAGTAGGGATGGTTTTTAGACAACCTATGGTTTGCAAATTCAAATATAAAAAAAACTTCAAAATCATGAAATGAGTTTTGGGAGGATGATTCAAGGAGTGTACTTACTTTCTCAGAGTGATTTAGATGGTTGTTGGGGTAATCTTGGTGTTTGTTGGCCCTATGCAGAACACCTTGTATAGGTGTAGAATGCTCTATTTGTATGCACAGTACTATGAAAAAATTCGCTAGCACACAATATCTATGCACAACGCTCTGGCTATATGCGCAACGCTCCCTACTCTATGTGTAGTGATTTTTACAAGCCACTTTGTTAGTCTTTCTTGTTGTCCAAATTGAGTCCATGATAGTGCTTTGGAAAGGTCTCTCTCTTGGCTACATAATGGACCTATCAAGCATTGAATATTATCAATTATAGCCACTGAAAAGCCAATTATCCCAAGACTGGTCAAAACGTACAGAATCAGGGTGCAAACATGAAGTGTTCTCTTGCAAGAAGCTTTTGGAGGTTATCCTCAACTCCAAATTGAGATCTTGATATCTCATTGGAAATATATTTCTCTCTAGTTATCACTTGACACATCAAGCAAGTCATTTGGACAATCAAGCTAGAATAAACATTGATTTTCCCAAAGTCACTATAGAAGTGCAAAAACTCTCTTGTAGCCACTGTATTTTTGAGATTTATATAACACCATGACACTTGTGTAAAGAGTTAGGGCATTTTTTCATCCTTCGCCTATTATGGACAAAAAAATCTCTCATGTTTTCCAAATTCATCCCTATTGGGTCTAAAACATAGTTTGAAGAAAAACCAGCCCTATATGTGGCAAATGATTTGTCCCTTGGAATGACTTATTGGAAAATGATAGAGACATGATGTGTATGAGTTTGAATGGCCTCATACTTACTGAAATGACCTCCCTTATGCCTCATATACTGAGATGTCTCTAATTCCATAGCCAATCCTAGCTTAATGGGTGAGGAAATTAGGGTTTAGTGCTTGTGGAAAATGATGTTTTGGACACCCTTGGGAAAAGACAACTCCCTTTGGTATGGACTTAACCCCTTGAAACTTTACCCTTTCACTTAACTATTTTCTTTGAAAAATTGATCTTTTGATGGTTTGGGATCTTTAGAACATTGAGTTAACAGCTTGGGATGGTGAAATTATTACATTTGAAAGACATAAAATTATGAAGTGAGCATTTCTCTTTATAAATCAAATTCACATGGTAAAGGGATGTTATTTGATCACCATTTACTTGCTGGTCTTATGCAATGGAAAGGAACCTTGGCAACCCTAATGACGTAATGAAACCTTGAAAAACCCAAAAAGACCTAATGAGACCTTGAAGGACTGAAATTCAATATGGCATAATGACCTCATGACTGATACAAATGACATGATAAAAATAACTTTATGGATGATGTACAGTCAACAAGATATGAAACTACGCCAGCAAGTGATCATATCTAGGAAAGAGTGACATTTTTGGACTAGGACTACCATCAATGACTAATTTTTTTGCATGACATAGTGGAATGATAAAAGAATTCTATGTGGGACACCTAAATTGAATATGAAAAGAGAAATTTTGATCACTAATGGAAGTATGCAAATACTGACTCTAACATTGGCTCCATTGGGGATCATAGCTCCTCGGAGGTGCCAAGAATACCGTAGACCAAGTAGCCTTATCTATTAGGCATGCAGTAAAAAAAACTCAATCTAAAATACATGACTGAATACTGATGACTCAAAGACAGAAACTGACTTTACTCGACTGAAAACTAACTCAATACTAAAACACAACTAAAAAACTGAAAAATATGCTCGAAATGGAGCTTATTCAATAAAACCTACTCGAATTGTTCCATTCATCACCTGATCAAGTGAAATGAAACAACTAATGCAACCAAGTAAGCATTCTAGCTGCTGTTTGAATTCTCTGCAAATGCTTGTTTATGAGCAAGAAGATAGAACTAGTGAAAGGCAACTCCCATGAAAATTTGTGAACAAATTGAATCTTGATGAATTGCAAAACACAAGCCCACCTATTGACCTCAGGAATTTTGTGAAAGTATCTTCATAGGAATACATATTGATCTCCAGCCCATCTAATATGTTACTGCTCCACTTTAGGTAGTCTTCGTACTTTCATTTTAAAATTTTCCTAACATCTATGTTTCCTTTCTTTGATGACTGTAGAAAATTGACAAAAGGATCCTAAAACTCATGAATGACTATTTTTTCTTGATGATCAACAACAAAACAAAAATATTTTTCATTACTCTCCTGATATGTCTGCAAATCTTGGTACGAGCTTTGTAATGAAACTCCTGCTGAGCAAGACAATGAAGTGAGCTGTCGGATCAAGTTTATATCAACATTCTTTACAGGCTCATAGTTAGCTAATGGAGAATGACTTTCACTATAGACATCATCCAACACATCAGCTATTGGGTCATGAAAAACTTGCAAAGATTGTTGGAACCCATTTTCCATCAGTTTTAATGAGACTGCATGACACTCTACAGGTTGCTCATCCTTTGCTTTAGAGATATTATGAAATTTTTTCTTTAAAAAATGAAATGTTTCAAAACATACTATTATAGAGTCATCTTGCATCATTTGATCATATGTTTCAGCTTCCAAGCCTTCATCTGCAATTTGAAATTCAGTGGAACTCGGTGGCTACAAATCTAGAGCTAGGGAGGCTTCTATGTCGCAAATGATTTCCTCGCCCAATTCATGAGAAGGTTTATCCTTTATAGTGTTGACCACTCGCTTATCTTCTTGCTTAGAGTTTTCTCTTATTTTTTCAATTGAGGAGAAACACAAGTGTAAGGAGCTCTAATCAAAAATTTGATTTTTCTCTTAATTTTCAAGATCAATACTCAATGAGTGTTGATTTCTAATCGCATCAAAGTTACCTCTGATGAACTGAAATGAAGTAAAACAAAGAGGCAAATATCCTTCACTTACTTCCAAATTTTCTCCACTTTCCTCATCATTGTCATAGCTTATATGCTTCGGCTGATTACTGTATTCGAGCTACTAAAAATGAACTTCTTCCTCCCACAAACTAGTTGCTGATTGCTCTACAATATTAGCTTCTATTTGGAGAACATAATAATTGTTGCACTGATCAAACTTTGGAAAATAATAAATATAAGTAATATCACCAATCATACACATTATATTTATCAGATTTTTTCTCCTCATATTGATCTACAAATCCATTTTCAAATTCATGGTAGCTAGGATTAGTAATAAATTTTTTAGGGCTAGCAATATTTTCCTTTTTTGGGACAGGTGGGTCATAGTGACCTTGAATAGAAAATTCATCTCTCTAGGTGATTCTTTGCATCATTTCTTCCATTTTACTTACCAAAATGTTTAGCTTTACCTTTGAAGATGTTAAGTGCTTTACAATGTTCTCCCTATCTTCTTCGTTCAAATATGCCCTTCTGATCAACATATTGGCCTCTACATCTATTGCACTATTCTACATCTCTTCAAGTGTTGCAAGGTTCCTTTCCCTGAGCTGAAACTCCATTTCCAGATCAAAGGCATCTAGGTAGTGCAAGAGAGTCAATCTAGGAGGAGGCCTTATATTAGCAGGCATAAAAAAATAGACTTGGTTAAACCTGGCAGAAAACTGTTGTACTGTCTCCCCTAGCAGTCGTTTCAGTTGGCTATACTCTTCTAGAATCAAGAAAGGGTTTTGTTTGACCACCCACTTGTCGAGGAAAGCTTTGATGAACTGCTGGAAATCTGAGATGCTCACATCAGGTAGGTTTTTGAACTAGCTCTTGACTTTTCCTTGGGAAGAAAGAGTGAATAGCCTGATACTGACATCCTCTTCATTGACTTCAAAAGGTCAAGGAAAGTCTCAAAATTCTGCATATGTCTCTTAGCAGTGATATTTTCATATTCACCATCAAACCTCAACAGGTATAGGTAATGATTTTCAGGGAAAGCATGCAGTATAGGAGGTAAGATGAGTGGTTTGTATCAATTTGGAATTTTACGAGGTGTAGGAGTATATATAGAAGCTATAGAATCAGTATTGGTCTCTTTAGGTTCATCAGTTTGAAGATGGTCATCATAAGATTTTGAATAAGCATCTTGATCAAGATCAAAGGTGTACAAAGAATTTTTTTTCTTCAGAATCTTTAAAGGGAAGTAATCACATGCAGGTCTTGGATGAAATTCCAACTTGAATAGATGATCTTTCCATATTGTCCTTTCATGTTTATGCTAGTCGGGTTCATCCTCCAATGGAGTCTTTGGATATGATCTCGAAACTAATTTGGAGTCACCAAGTGAATAATTTTAGCCTTCGTGTTTCTGATCATTTTCCACCATCAAGAATCAGATCTAGATCTGAACTTTGATGATATTTCCCAGGGAATATGAAACCTTCTACTCATTTCCCAGTATGGCCGCCACTATCTATGTTAGCACCTGCATTGAACCTCAGGCTAAAGGAAGGGAATGCCAAGGTAACCAAAAACCATGTTTAACCAATTAGCTAGCCCTATTAGGCTAGGAGAGGGCTCTCCCTATAAGGATCTTAGCCAAGATGACTACATCAAGAAAATGATATTAGGATAGGCATAGTAACACAAGGTTTGATTTGATTTTGGAGGGTTTTGCTAGATCAGGAGGAGCCAAACAGTTAGGGCAAGAAAATTAGGTCAAAATTGTAGGGTGTTTAATGGGGAAAGGTAGGCACAAGGTTCAACACTCTAGGATTTTTATGGGAGAGGTGATTCAAGACAGGTGAGAAGATAGAAAGAGCATGTGAGAAACATGGATCCTTCCTAAACTGAAGAAAACATAGACTATGAATATTTTCCCAAAACAGAGCATAAATATTATGGGTTCTGCCTATAAACTTGAAAAAATCCACTTGAAAGAAATGAAATGATTTATGAAGTATAAAAAACATTTTAAAATATGATCACAATAGAGAAAACTAAACTAAGCATCATACCACATGGATCACAAAGAAATAGCTACAAATTTTCATTAATCTCCTGCTAAAACTAATACAAAATGATGTCTACTCAAAGCATAAGCATCCAGCTGAGTCCGACCCTTTACAATGAGAAAGAAAATACAGATATAGACATTAATTCAACCTCCTCCCATCCTCATGGGTCGAATCCCTAATATTAGGAACTAATCCATCAAAAAGTGAAGAAAAAACTGGGCTCTAGGCAACCTAACAACTTGCCTCTAAAAGAGAGGAAACTAATTCATTTGTCCTCATGATAACTTTTGGTCTAATGAATATACCCTCCAGTAACTACTACCCATCCTATTTACATGCCTAGTCACCATTTACATCAGTAAAACATCAAGCATGAGAGAAAACCCAAAATTACAGTCATGGCATAGTGAAGTGAAAATCCAGCTCAAAATTTGTCCTATGTGTAGCACTCAAGCTCTATGTGCAACACCTTTTGCAGGGCCAATTTGGAGGTCTTCCCCATGTCCAAATTGAGCTCATGATAGCTCATTGAAAATCCTATCCTATCCATTTTCCAAATCTACCTTTAGTTTCCCATTTGGAGTTGATTTGACCCCTCAAAAATGGATTCAGACTACTTTTGTGCATGGTGCCATGGTCAGAAAGGTCATTTTTTGGGTGTTTTTTTTACCTTTTGGTTGACCATTTTCGCTCCAAAAGCTTAGAAAAAACATAGGCTACATGTACTTATCATTATGAATCCAAAAATTCTAACCATTTCCTATTTGGATTCCCCTAGGAAAAGCGTAGTGCCAGTGGCGCTGCACATAGAGCGTATTTTTCTGAGTCAAAAATTGCAAAATTCTTCAAAAATTTAAGAATTCTCAAAACTTACTAAACGTATGTGGAGAACAACCCCATCTAGTGTCTGGGTTAGCCAAGGAAGCTTCAACAATCAACCTAAGCCTATCACCCTCCTTTTTGCCTTTGAGTGCTTGTTTTAGCCTTGTCTTCATTTGCTTAACTATTATGTTACAAATATTCTTTCAGGTCGTGTAATAACAGGCCATGTGCCTAATTATTTGATTGTCCCTGTTGGCCCTTCATAGAAACTTCTCCAAATTCAAATTGACCCTATCAAGCCATGTTTCTCTATCCTCCTCAATCTCCTTTTCAAGCCTTCTTTTCTATAGTAAAGGTGGCTGGGGTTTCTTCTTCTTGCATTTCTAATTTGCCTTTTTCACCTTGCCTCTTTGCTTTGAGAAGTTCTAGCTTCATGAGGACTTGCTTGTCACATAGCTGCTTGTTCTCTTGCTCAAGGTATGAAATTACATACTTAGCTCTCACCAAGTTGTCCACTGGTGCTTGGATCTGTGCATCTTTTTCCCTTATGGTTATATTTTCATTTGTTGCCTCATTTTGGGCATCCAAGTCGACTATCTTAATGCCATGATGAATGTGTGGTTGTTCTGGTTCATCATCTTCCATCAAATAAAATTCCCTTTCCTCTTCATCATTGAGGCTTTCCTCCAACATCTTTTCTTTCCCTTTATGCACCTACTGCACTTGTTCTACCTGTTGTGTTGATGAAGAAGGCAAATCCCCTTCCACATTTTGTGGCGAAAGCATTTTCCTATGAGCTATTGAATAAGGCAAGGCCCCTTCCACATCAAGTGGAGTAAACACTTACTTATCCACTGCAAACATTTTTCTAGCCCCTCTCTGATAATTTTCCCCCCTTATGTGGTTTTCTCTAATGCTAAGGTTCATCTCCAATGCTTTCACTGGCACTTTTCTCCTCCTCCTCATAATCTCTATCCTCTTTATCCATGTCTTTTGAATTTGAAAATTTGAAACCCTAGAGAAGGTAATTATGAAGTGATTTATGGTGAATAGGGATAGGGGAAGGGGAGAGGAGTTTGTGCGATGTAGGATGAGATATATATGATGTGAGAGTGAGAAGGAGGGTATTTTTTGGTAGGGACTATTTCGTAAATAGGGGTTTAAGGATTTTTTTTTGGGGATTAGGGTATAGGGGATAGGTGGAGGGATTTCACAACAGAATGTGGGAATAAGGGATAAGGTAAACAGGGAGGGTTTTTAGACAACCTAGGGTTTGAAAATTTAAATAGCAAACAAACTTCAAAATCATGAAATGAGTGTCAAGAGGATGATTCGAGGAGTGTACTTACTTGCTCAGAGGCTCTAGGTAGCAAAAGAGTGATTTAGAGTGATTTAGATGATTGTTAGTGTAATCTTGGTGTTTGTTGGCCCTATGCGTAGCGCCTTGTATAGTTGCATAACACTCTATTTGTATGTGCACCACCATGTAAAAATGAACTGGCACATAGTCTCTATGCACAACGCTCTGGTTGAATGTGTAATGCTCCCTACTCTATGCACAACGTTCCCTGCTCTATGTACAACGTTCCATGCTTTATGTGAAACAATTTTTGAAGGCCACTTTTGGATGCTTTCTTGGTGTGCAAATTGAGCCCATGATATCTTGTTGGAGATTTCTCTCTCTTGGCTACACAATGGTCCTATAAAGCACTGTCAATGATCAATTATAGCCCCTGAAAAGCCAATTCTCCCAAGCCTGGTCAAAAATTGCAGAATGAGGACACAAAGATGAATTTTTCTCTTGCAGGAAACTTGTGGAGGTTTTCCTCAACTCCAAATTTATATATTGATCACTCATTGAAAAGATATTTCTTTTTAGTTATCAGTTGATTCATCAAGCAAGTCATTTCAACAATCCAGCTAGAAGAAAAATTGATTTTCCCAAACTCACTGTAGAAGTGCAGCAACTCCCTTGTAACCATTGTATTTTTGAGATTTTGCTAAAACCATGACACCTGTTTAAAATGTGAAGGAGGTTTTTCATCCTTGGCCTATTATAAACAAAAACCTCTCACTTTTTTCAAATTGATCCCTATTGGGTCTAAGACATAGTTTGAAGAAAAACCAGCCCTATGTGTGGCAAATGATTTGTCCCTTGGAATGACATTGAAAAATGATGGAGACATGATGTGTATGAGTTGGAATGGCCTCATACTTGCTGAAATGACCTCCCTTATGCCTCATATACTCATATATCTCTGATTCCATATCCAAGCCTAGCTCAATGGGTCAGGAAATTAGGGTTTCATGCTTGTGGAAAATCATGATTTGGACATTGTTGGGAAAAGACAACTCCCTTTGGCACACAATTAAGTCCTTGAAACTTCACCCTTTCACTTGACTACTTCCTTTGAGAAATTGATCTTTTGATGGTTTGGAATCTTTGGAAAATTGAGTTAACAACTTGGGATGGTGAAATTATTACATTTGAAGGACATAAAATTACATAATGAAATAAGCATTTCTCTTTACAAATCATCTTCACATGGTGCAGGGATGTTATTTGATCACCCTTTACTTGCTAGTCTTATGCAATGGAATGGAACATTGGTAACACTAATGACGTAATGAAGCCTTGAAAAACCCTAAAAGACCTAATGATACCTTAAAGGATTGAAATTCAAGATGACATAATGACCTCATGACTTATAAAAATGGCATGATAAAGATGATGTATAGTCAACGAGATATGAAACTATGCCAGAAAGTAATCATATTTATGGAAGAGTGATGTTTTTGGACTATAACTACCATTAGTGACTAATTTTTTTGCATGACCCAGTGGAATGATAAAAAAAAATTGTGTGGGCACCTAAAATGAATATGAAAAGAGCAATTTTGATCACTAATGGTAGTATGCAAACACTGACTCTAACATGATCAATGACATGAATTTGCTTGGTGTAAAAAGAAAAATGGATGGTTTGTAGTCCTCTGCACTTTTAGGGACTCAGATGTTAGGTTCTATGAAAGACATTGAAACTGTCCCTTTTCAATATTAAGTGCAGAGAAAATTTGATGTTGTGTAGTGGAATATTGCTTCCCAAATTCTAAATAGTTAGTGTCCTTTAATGCTTCATTATTTCTTTTCACTTCTCTGTATCTGGAAAAAATATTTTGTTGTGTTCTATCTTGAGAAACAAATGACATAGGAGAATCTATGATCTCTTCAATCTATGGAAAATAAGTGGTAGGAAAACATGATAGCACCATTATTGTCTACTCCTATGAACCCTTGTCCCGTGAGGAGTCTTGATTAGTGTTTGTCTTCTATCTCCTTTTGAAAACTGTGAAACTTGTAGCTTAAGTTTCTGAGTTTTTAGGAGATAGAATTTGTCTTGGTATTTTGGTTTCTTTTTCTTGATGAATTAGAGTTTTTTATGATGTCTAACTAACAATTTGTTCCTTGACTTCCTGTAATGTATTTTCCTACCATTCTACTTGATTAACATATTATTCTATCTCTGGTCAATTTGTATGTACATAAGGTGTTATTTTATGCTCAACCCTTAACTTTGAAATAATTACTAAGGGATCATAGGACTAGGTAAAACTTAACTTGAATTTCATCTGCTTTAATAAATTATTTTATTCCTTTGCTCATACTCTAGTATTGACAATGAAAGGGCTAATTTGTGTCTTCAACTTGAATTGTGTTTTCTGCTTCATGGATACAAAGTAAAAATAATCCATATTCATCATTTCCCTAATGTATTCTAAGGAAAAAATTATTATTGGCACAAATACTGGTAACCTATAAGGAGGGAGTTCACATCCATATATTTTGATCTCTGTATAATTCTGGTAGATGTACGAGTCTCCAAGTTTTGCTTGCTAAGTATGATGCAAAATTCTTGTGATTTCAGGTGAAATCCTTGGTATACCATCATTGCTAAGAAGAGATAAGGGCATATGTAGGAATTTTTTTACTAAATCACTGAAGGAATACTCTTTTGTGTTCTTCCTTATCGAAGAAGTCCAACGAATGACCCACTCAGGCTTTCCTTGTAAATATAACTTCTGCAATTGGAACATAAATCTATTTTCTTGATGAAATAGAAGTAAATACACAATAATTATTTGATGTTTAAAATCACATTCAAAAGAAAACTTGAGAAACTGATCATGAATATTGTCTACCAAAAACTAACTGTAGTTGAAAATCAATGAGGGATTATTACCCACAGAGAACATTGATAAAAATCGTAATATTACTTCATTGGCCTAGTGATTAGTATGGTAACGTAATGGATAGGTGACCATGGAAATGACTTGCCTTGACATTTCTAGAAAATTTGAGGTGGAATAATGCGAATTAGTCCTAGGCAAGTCAAACTTTTCAGGTAGGAATGACTCAAAGATATGGTCTCATTGAGGAAATGTGAGTTTCTGATGGATATCCATGAAGGAATCAATAGAAAAGTGTGCAACGGAGCTGGGATATTGATTTGGAGTGCTTGGTAGATGGATTTGGGTGTAATGGCAAATAGAACTTCATTTTTTTGGGCAATTATTTCCCTCTGACTAGGAAGATACTTCAAATGGCACCAGGTGGAAAATTTTGGAAAGGTATGAGTTTGGGGAAAGACAAATTTGGGTAGAAATACTTCCAAATACTCAATTCATCATTGAAAATTAATAATTTCTAGTTTTCCCAGTTTTGGAGTCCACAAATATCGAACTCGCACTCGGTTTCTAAGGTTTTATATTGGTTTTCGACCAGAGGGAGCTCATATAAGTTAATTATAGATAGAAGTGTAGGGATTTCTAAAATAAATTCAATTTTCCTTTTTGATAATACATCATAGATAGGAAATTATAGGCAAGGGTGGTTTTTGGCTTGTTGGGACCTGACCCAGGTTTGGAGTTAATTAGCTAAACAAATCCATGTACTACTGGCCCTTTCGGCAATAGTCCGTGGAGCATGGACTGAGGTCTCATTTGAAGCAGTAGGGGGGGGATGCTGGAACCAGGTTCCACACCCTTGAGATGTCTTAGGGGTTGATTTAGTCCAACTGTGAATACCTTCGTGTAGGTTACTTCATGCACTTTAGCGACTCATGAGGCCTTCGCACCCTGTTACGTTCGCCTTCGCTCAACACCAACCAGGGTTGTGGGGCTCTTGCGTTGCTAGGGTAGTGATCTGTATTGTTTCCTTAATTCACACCGTGGATGTTACTTATCTTCTTATAATAATTATTTATCTTCATGTAAATATATACCTTCTATTAGATTTACATATTTAGCACATTCATATAAGTTTCCACAGTAAATAAACAGTAACTTACAATTCACACCCAATATACTTCAATGCATGAAACATGAAAATATACACAGAAATATGGTAAAACTTATCTTTATTAATGCTTCCAATGGTTATAGACTCAACCTACCCTACACACTCAACTGTAGGGGTCTGTAAACTCAGTTGCGAACTACTAGGCCTCTGTGCACTCAGCTGCAGAGCCCTCTCCTAATCTACGAACCAAAGACACAACTCTACACTTTGACTAAATGCTTCATCGATTGATTTCCTTCCATTTCCTTCTATCTCTCTTTAAACTTAGAGCCTCACTCTATTTATGCAATCCCATGGTCCACAAACCATGGGTAGAAATCTTAAACCGACATTACATTACAAAAATTAGGGTGGACAACCCTTTGACTCATTTACCATCTTCGCGCTCCACGCCAAAAAATTGTGTAGTATTTACATCAGACTTAGTCAAAACTTGGGCTTTAAGCCCTGAAACATGCCTTGCGGGGGATTCAACACCTAATATGCCCCCAACACAAACATTATGACTCATCATTGAGGCACTCTGTCGGCACAAATATCTTCACATAGAGACCTCCCAACTCTGCTTGGATGGTTGCGAGGTCGGCAACACACCAAGTTGCTTCCTATTGAATCTCTTGTACTTGTTATTCTGAGACCACGATGTTGGAACTGCTTCCCTAGATCTATTCATGCATCCCCTGCATCTACTTAAAGTCTCGCACCACCTTTCAGCTACCTGGAGTGTAAAGATTGTGCTTCTATTCGTTAGTCAAATAGTCAGGCCACATGTGTATGGCCTCAATCAAATTCCATTCACTTTGCCTGGGAAAGGTTCTCCATTTAGATTTACCAGTTGCACCGTGCCTCCATCTGTGACCTCCTTAACAACATATGGTCCCAACTAATGAATTCTAAACTTTCCCAGGATTTTATCAAACTTACTGTCATATAGTAACACCAAATCATTTACCTTGAAGGTGCACAACTTAATATGTCTATCGTGACAGGCCTTTTCATGCTACTTTTGTACCTGCTAATGGAATCCAGCCAAAAAGTGTTCCTCTTTCAGTTCCACCAACTACGCAAGCCGCTCCTCTAGGGCTTTGTGGTCCGTCATACTTGTGAGCGCTATTATGCGTAGACTACCGCAAACTTTTGGATTTTCCTATCCAACCAATCTTCAATTTATTTCTTACTTGGATTCCAATGATATGACTTCAAACATCTCTATGTAGATTTCAGTCCCAACAATGGAACCATTTGTTGGCTTGTTGGGGCATGACGCAGGTTCAGAAACCTAGTTCCAGCATCCCCCCCTACTAGCCCTTTCGACAACAATCTACGGAGCGTGGACTGAGGTCTCACCCAAAGTAGTAGGGGGGGATGCTGGAACCAGGTTTTCGAACCTAGGTCAGGCCCCAACAAGCCAACAAATGGTTCCATTACTGGGACCGGAATCTGCATAGAGATGTCTGATGTCATATCGTTAGAATCCAACTAGGAAAGAAATTGAATATTGGTTGGATATGAAAATCCATGAGCTCGCGATGTAGGATAACAGGAATCTGGGACTATTAAAGGAAAAGTGGTTAGACGACTACCTGTACACGGAAATCCATGGAATTTTCTTCGCATCTTTCCCTACTGAGCTGTACGAGTGGATCGCAAAGCTAGCAAATAGCCAACGAAGGTGAAAACTTGATAATTCTATTGTATGGACTCCAAATTTGGTGCACATATTAGAAGCATCAGAGCATAAGATCATGTGCACTATTGATCACTAGCTCGATCAGATTACAGGAGGATTCATTACTTAGTTCGTGGTAGACACTTCAGTCAGCTATAGTGAGGTAGAGCGATGCTTTCTCAAAGGACCACAAGGTAAGTATGTTAAGTCTCTGAACACTTTGATTAAAATGCGACTATGTGAAAAGAAGATTATATGAATACATTGATTTTTGGGCCTACACGAAGTGGGGGAATTTACAAAAATGAAGGAAGTGTGGAACTAGAGACTAGCCCCTTGGTTTCACCTCCACGAGGGGATGAGGAAGAGCTCGTGAAGGTATATCGATGAAGTGCGATCCATTTGATAAGGTAGAGGATTCCACACATACCACCGCCATCCACACCATCACCAGTTTCACTGTCGCCACCTTCGCCTTCACCTGTACTACTGGTACTTTCGATAACAATTTGTAAAGCACAGACTGAGGTCTCACCTGAAGTAGTTTGGGGGGATGCTGGAACCAGGTTTCCACACCCTTGAGATGTCTGAGGGGTTGATTTAGTCGAACTATGAATACCTTTGTGCAGGTTACTTCGTGCACTTACCTAACTTGCAAGGCCTTCGTACCCTATTATATTCACCTTTCGTAGCCCTAACTAGGGCTATGGGGCTTTTGCGCTACTACGGTAGCATTCTGCACTATTTCCTCTGACTCATTTACCCTCTGACTCATTTACCATCTTTGCACTTTGCGCCCACAAATTGCGGAGTCTTTACATTGGACTTAGTAAAAAAATTGGCTTTAAGCCCCAAAACATGCCTTGGGGGGATCCCATGCTCAACAATGGTGAATTTCCAAACTATGACGATGATTGGCTTATGATGATAATTGTATGATGTTGAAATTCAAGACTGCACTGGTGTTGCTGAAAGAAAGAATGGAAAAAGAAGAGGATGCAGGGTAGTGCATGGTTTTTAAGGGGATTCAAATGTGTAATCATTTTTTGGTCATGTCTCATTACTGAATTTAGATGTTGGTGGGAAGAATTAATGATAAAAAGGTTACATAATCATTTGATGGGAGAAATTAAATCATGTAACCGTTATTTGGCGGGAACAAATAGCAGAGAGACAAGGGGTGAGGTGTTACTAGGGGTGATAGCTGAGTGGGAATGGAAAAGTGGATTCTGTTGGGGGTCCCGAAATTATTGTAGACACACCACGTATAAGTGGGCGGTTTATTGAAATCTGCTTTTTGCACCCGCCTCTATCGTTAAACTTCGAAAGTGCGGGGAGGTCTTGAACTTGTCCTCCATCATTGATCCGACAAGCAAGATCCCATTCATTGGTTTCCAATCATGCTTTATAGCTAGGTGACAAAGTGTCAAATCAATATTTATTTACAAATAGAATATAACCTTTGGGAAAAGACAAATGATTTTTAAAGTAATAAGAATATAAATCAAATGAATGCGAAATTTGAATTTGCTTGCAACTTTGGGATTTTGTTGTCTCTCTCTCTCTCTCTCTATATATATATTTTATCCCTTTTCTCATTTAATTTTTTATTTTTCTATGTTTATTTATTTATTTTTCTCTATTATTTATTTTTCTTTGCATTTCTTTCTTTCTTTCTTTTTCTATTTTTTTCTTTTTCTTTTTTTTTTAAACATAAAGGAAAAAGTAAAAACAACTAGGGTAAAAATAAGTTACAACATCGAATCCATCTGGGGACTGCTTCTGTTGAACCTCAGAAGTACCCTCTCCTTGACATTTGTTCTCACCTTTTTCTCTCATTTTCTCATAAGACTACAAACTAAATCAATGATAAATTCTAGGTTTTGACTTAGAGAAAGCATTGAAATGATCACCATATTATATTTTCATGTTCTTTCTATTTTAATATATTTTTGCAAGTTAGCTACAGAACGCAGCCTATTCTACAGCTAACTATGGATTCCATAGCTACTCTCATGGTTTGGCAAGTTACAGATGTCAAATGAAGAACTGGGCCACATGGGCATTTCTAAAGTCATCTCCACATGAATTCTATCCTATTCACTTGGTCTAGAATTGATGGAAAAGCAAGCCTAGGGAAATTGTCAAAGATGAAGTCAAAATATGTGATCTAAAAGCAGTAGGACTCTTGATTTTCTCTTTCATGGCTAATCCAGAGTCTAACAGTTCTGTTGAAGATTTAATTCAAATGAGCCACCTGTCGCTGATCAGAAGTTAAACAGTCCTATTATAATTCGAATTAAGCCACTTGTAGCATGTTTTTCTTGTAAATAGCCATGTTAGATTTAATTCCAATTAGCCACTTGTAGCAAGTTTTTCTCATAAAACAATTATGTTATTTTCCTATAAATATCGGTTGTATGGAACTGAGAAGTAGTTAGAAGTTAGAAGGAATTACAGGATTTTTGCTGACACTCTATATTTAGACTTCATTTTGTTCATAATACAAACTTCATTTTGTCAATGATGATTTAAAGTGCATCCTTAACTATCTAGCATTCCAGCCACATCAGTTGTAGAGGGCCCCTGCATTGTAGGAGGCTTTTCACTTGTCGTTTTTAGTTTAATTTCTATTACTCTGTTTTCAACAAGTCTATTTTCTAATTTAAAATGATATTTCATTTCAGTTTTTAACTAGTAGTATAAGTGTAGAATCACAATTGTGCATCCTTGTTCTTCTAAAACATTTTTTGGAAAGATGACTTTGTTTCCAAAACTGAATTAAGCTTGAAGTAATAAGAGTACACAGTTGCTTAGGTTTCATACTTTTTTGTTGTTCATTCTCTTAGAATAGAACTGTCAATTAACTGTGACAATAGATGTTTTCAGAAACCATTTCAAAATGATGATGACCCTAACTTAAAAGGTTAAATATCTAATTCATACAGTGATTCAATTTATTCAATACATTGTTACTTTTACATACTTTTACCTTTTCTCTTCTTTTTGGTCCTTAACTGCGTCACTGATATTCCAAAAAATCATTTCAAGGAGATTGATTTCATCATATTCCAAAAATTGGATGTTTGAATGTTTAAATGAATTCAATTACTGAGTTACCTCCTGCATCAATTTCACTTTTAGTTTTAAGAATTAGATCCAAGGATTAGGACTAATGATAAAGGTAAGATAGATGCTTTGTTTCTTATTAGGTTCTAACTAGCCAGACAGTCCTTGGTCCATTTTTATGAAATTAGATTAACTTAGGAACCTTCCCCTTCCTTTAAAATTCATTATATACATTTAAATTTCTCATAGCTTGTACATTCTTAGACACCAAAGAACAGAAACCCCCAAAACAAACATAAAATAGAAAACAACGAAGTAATAGAAAGGTTAACTAAGCACATATAGTGCATAACACTTCATTAGTTTACAAACCTCAGTTGATAATTTATGCAAGCAATTTAGGACACTAAATTGACTAAACATTTTTGCGCCATTGTCGGGGAAGTGTAATTAGGTAACTTCATCTCCTACATCCAAAAAAAATGATATGCATGGAGAAAGAGACTCTAGGGGTAGATTCATAGCTAGAGGTAGGAGTCCAATTCCTACAACACCACTCCACCAAGACTAAGAAGAGAGACACCTCCATCTTAAACTCATATTCTTAGCCATAGACCTCCAGAAGTTCTAAGGTCATAAATCCAATTAAAAGGATATCCTACTTCATCTACTGAGGCATTCCTAGAGGAAGAAAATCTTGGATCTCCAACAGAAGGAGTAGCCTTTTTCACCTCTACATGGGAACATATTTTAGTTGAAGAATTACGAATACCTAGTGGAGAAGAAGAAGTAGAACCTTTCTTCCACACACCATTGGTATAGGAACTGGAGGAAGAGAAATTAACCTTGCAAGTTGAATCTTATATTAACTCTAAAGAAACTATAATGGAAGAAGAAGGAGAGGATGGAGAATTTTCACTATTTGGAGGAGGAGGAGGTAGAGGAAGAGGAAGAGGAAATAATGGAGAAGGTAGAGGAAATAATGAAAGAGGTAGAGGAAATAGGGAAGTTGATAATTCTTTTGGATTCCCCATAGTTGATCAAGAAATAAATGCCACAATGAAAAATATCTCACCTTCTATCCTCCCAAATTTTCATGGATTAAAAAGTGAAGATCCTGAAACCTTTTATTTGAATTTGAAGTCTTGTGCAGGACTTATGATTATTTACAAGACTCTCAAAAACTCAAATTGTTTCCCTCAACATTGAAAGGAGCTTCTTTAAAATGGTTCATGGGATTGGTCACTCAGTCTACTAGAACATGGAATGACCTGAAGAAAGTGTTGTTGGATAGGTATTTGGATTATTGCATGCCTATCAATCACAAAGATGAAGTTTTCAAGATGATGCAAAGAGAGGATGAAAATTTGGAGGATTTAATTGTAAGACTCAACTATAAATTTAAAAGAAAAAAAAATGGATAACTTAGATCAAGATACTTTAAAAGCTCTTTTATTAAAAGCCATTAGAGGTGAGTAGACAGACATCCTTAACATGATGAGAAATCGAGATATTTCTTAACTCCCATTAAGTGACATTGAAGAGTTATGTGCTCATATCTCAAGAGAAAAATCCAAAACTAGGAAAGGTCCAAGAGATCCTTCTCTTGTTAGAGTGAATAAATCCGCAACTGGATCAGTGAGTAGGGAAGAAATTGGAAACATGCTTGACAAATTTAAAACAGATATTCTAGGGAGTCTTAGTGAAGAAATAGACACCCTTAAGTTACAAAACAAGTAGAAACCCGAGACTGATGCTTTAGCTATTTTCTGTCCCAAATGCAGAAAGAGGCATGCTTTAAGAGAATGCCCTTTCAATGAAAAAATCATAGAGACTTGTGTGATTTGTTCAGAAAACCATGAGACTAAAATTTTTCCTTCAATTCCTGGTCTTAAGGCTGTGTTTCAAGAGGGAACAATTTCAAATCCAATAGAATCTCTTTGATTTGTCTCTAGAAGACCTTGGCAAGGGAAACAAAACCAAGGCTTTAATAATGAAATGTATATGCAACACCCACCAAATTGGGATCCTTGGTAGCAACCTTGGCCTTAATCTCAATCTCAATATCAGTCTCAACCTTGGGCTCAAGGAATGAAAAATCCCTATGGAAGATTCTCTCCATACTATCAATATCCTCCATCATATCCAAACTATCCTCCTCAACAAAATCAACAATCCCAACTTCAAAACCAAAACCCTCAACTTTCATTGCCATTCCCATAAAGACCAAATCATCTACTTATCCAACCATTACCAAACCCCAACAATAAAATTCCTTAGAATACCTATATGGTGGAAGGACAACAATTTCCAACTTATATGATCACACCTTTAGATCTCAATGATGTCCAACTGATATCTGGTAGGATATTAGAAAATAAAAAACCTTATGTAGTTATTCAAGAACGAGACAATTATGAGGAATTATCTATAGCAAAATAAAATTTTTGAAGTAGCATCTACTCAAAACCAGAATACTGAAAATGAAAAATAGAAATAATGAACAAACTCAACTCCTACCATAGAGCAACCACCAGTATCCACTTCTACACCTCCTTCTCCTGAAATCTTACAAGTTGATAGAGGGATAGAAAAACATATTATGTTGCCTAATTATGATTTTCTAGATGAATTGAAAAATGTCTGTATCAAAATACCTTTGTTACAAGCCATTAAGGAGATTCCAATTCTAGCTAAAACAATAAAGGAATTGAGCATGAAGAAACCAGGAAGAAAAACAAAAGAAGTAAGAAGAATTCAGCCAGCAGGAAAAATAGCAGACATAATGATGGGAAAAATTGCCATACTAAATATGTAGATCTAGCAAGTCTTGTTGTAAAAACAAATATCAATGGAGTTGAAAATCCAAACACATTGATTGATTTAGGAGCAGTAAGAAACATCATGAACAAACAAACCATGGAACAACTCAAACATCCTAATCTTCTTTACACGCCTACATTACTGCAATTGGCAGATAGATCTGTAATCAAACCAGATGGTGTGTTAGAATATATTTCAGTGCCCTTAGACTCTTGGGAGTACCTTGTTGATTTATGATCTTAACCCCAAAGAACAATCTAGGAGGACATCCACTTATATTAGGAAGACCCTGGCTAGCTACAATTGATGCTCTCATTAGCTGTATATCTGGCGATATGTCTATCACTGATGGGAATTCAGCTAAGAAATTCACTCTATATCCCCCAACTAGAAAAATCATAGAGATAGATGACAAAGAATGGATTGATGATGAAAATGATATTCAGCCTCTCTTTACTATTTCAACCATTAGTGATGGTAGTCAAATCTTAAATTCAGTCCTGATGATGAGTCTTGGTATAGGCTCGAAACATCGACAATAACAATGAAGTACACTGTGGATTTTCTGAATTCAATTTCTCAAAAACCACTCCACAGAAACCTACAAACTAATAATGGAAAGTTTTGAATCATCTCCATAATATGAACATGATCAATTTCAAGAAAAATCTAATATTGAATATTTTTCATCTAGGCATATGTGTTTTTATTCTGTGGAAGAATTTGGTAGCTCTACAGTTGAAATCTTTCCAGGAAAAACATTGAACATAAACATTAACTTGGAAAAATTAAAACAGGAAAATCTAATCAAAATATTACAACAACATTCTTCTGCATATGCATGGGAATATACTAGCATGAAAGGGATTAGTCTAAAGACCTGTATACATCACATATGCATTGAGGAAAATTGTAAACCTATCAGACATCCTCAAAGAAGGGTGAATCCAAATTTTAGGGAAATTGTGAAAGAGGAGTTGCAAAAATTACTGAATGTAAACTTCATTTACTCAATTTCAGACAACGAGTGGGTCTCTCCTCTAGTGATTATGCCTAAAAATAATGATAAATGGGGGGTATATATTTATTATCGAGAATTGAATAAAGGTACCCTAAAATATCATTTTCATTTTCCCTTTATAGATTAAGTGTTAGATACATTAGCAGGTAAGAAGTATTTCTCATTTTTGGATGGTTTTAGTGGTTATAATAAGTTTTAGGTAGCACCTGAAGATCAAGATAAAACCACATTCACCTACCCATGTGGAAATTATGCCTACAAAGTACTCCCTTTTGGATTATGCAATGCACCTGCAACATTCCAAAGAGCAGCACTAGGAATTTTTCCTGATCTAATACATGATTGTGTAGAGGTATATATGGATGAATTTACAGTTTATGGGAATACATTTGAAGAAGCTTTAGAAAATTTGGAAAAGTTCTTAAAATATGTAAGGAAGCAAACCTTTCACTAAGCCATGAGAAATGTTTTATGATGTTTACAAAAGGGATTGTTTTAGGACATCACATTTTAGGAGATGGAATTAAAGTTGATAAATCCAAAATTTAAGTCATATCTAAGTTATCTATTCCAAGTTGTCAAAAGGATGTTAGAAGTTTTCTAGGATTCACAGGATACTATAGAATCTTTATATAAAATTTCACTAAACTAGCATCCCCACTGTTCAAATTACTCACCAAAGATTGTGAATTCAATTGGAATCTTGATTGCCAATTGGCATTTGAGACTTTAAAAGAAATAATTTCTGAAGCACCCATCCTAAGAGGTCCAAATTGGAAACTACCTTTTGCACATTTCAACAGATGCTTCAGATACAACTCTGGGAGTTGTATCCGGACAAAAATATTTGATCCCCTATGCCATCTATTACACAAGCAAGAATTTGGAGTTAAATTACATTGTAACTAAAAATGAATTCTTAGTTGTTGTTCATGCTATCAACAAGTTAAGATATTATATAACAGGCTATTAAAACTTTGTTCATACATATCACTCTAAAATTAGGTAATTAATGAATAAACCTTTTACTAATGGTAGAGTTACAAGATGGTTATTAATCCTGCAAGAATTCAACACCACTTTTCTAGATAGACCTGGAAAACAAAACATAGTTTCTGATTTCTTGTCTAGAATTCAAAATATCAAAGATGACACTCTAGTTGAAGATAAAGTTCCTGATGAATAAATTTTTGCAGTAACTACTCAAACCCCTTGGTTTGTAGATATTTCCAATTACATAGTCACAAGAAAATTACCTTCACATTTGTTTCCTAAGAAGAAAAGAAAAAGCATTCAAACAAGTGCAAGTTACTCATGGATTACTAATGAATTGTATAAAGAAGGGCCAGTTCTCATGATCAGAAGATGTGTTCAAGAAGATGAAATGGCTGAAATTCTTAAGGCATGTCATGATGAACCTTTTTGTGGATGCTTTACTGACAAGAGGATAGCCTATAAAATCCTTCATTTAGGATATTATTGTCCCTCCATCTTCAGAGATGCCAAAGAATATGTCAAAAGGTGTGATAGCTGCCAAAGCATAAGGAAACCTGCTCCTTCAGATGAAATGCCACTACAAACTTAGTGTTAGTGTTAGTCTTTGTAGCCTTCCTTCAGTGATCAAACATGCTCTTACAAAGTGATTTTAAGGTGTCAAGGTCAAATTTTGTCATTTCAAAGAGTCCCCAAGCAAAATTTGGTCACTAGGCATTAGGTCTAGGGTTTTCTTTCACTCCTTTTAAAGTTGCCCAAATGTCAGTCTATGTCACCATTCAGCTGAGTCTATCATCATTCAGAAGGTTTTTATCATCATGTCGGGTTCCATTGGGTCATTTTACACCTTGTTCATGCCTCAGTTGCGCCTAGGCAAAGTTCATTTCCCTCTCCTAGGGTTTTGAAGGCAATTTCTCTTGAATGGTCAAATCATTAGCAAAACTTGTATCCAGATGTTCATACACCTTCTCCTATCCTTCATGTACCTTATTGAACACTTCCCATCACTAATATCCCCTAAATTCCTCATTTTTCCACAAACCCTAGTTTCTTGCTACAACCTAGCAATTTTCTAGGTTGGGCATGTGTTTTTACCTTTTGGACCCCTTCCCCTCACTCGATCTCCAAGATTCCATTTTCCCATGCTTCCTAACATCCCTCCCTACTTCCCAAAATTTCCCCAAGAATTTAGAAGCCCCTTATCCCCTTCATTTCGCTTCATTTCGACAAAATCCCTTGTTTCACACATCGAGATAAGTTTCACTAAAAAGATGTTTTAGAGAAATAAAAGATGAATTTTGGACAACTGAGAGAGGTTTTTGTCCAAAACATTTCAAAAAAGAAAAACCTCCTGCATGTTTTACACAGGTATAATGGTTTTAGAGTAATGTCAAAAATACCGTTGCCTCAGGAGAATTGAATGCACCTCTGAAGTGACCTTGGGAAAATCATGATGTCTCCTAGCATGGTTGGCCAAATGAATTTCTTGATGAGTAAAATGATAACTATACATCCAAGGATTTCCCACGAGCTATCATGAGCTCAATTTGGAGTTGAGGAAGGCATTCAAAAGTTGACTGCAACAGCACTCTGCCTTGAGGCAGCCTCATTTGGCACATTTTGATGAGTATTGGGAGATTTGACTTTTGACAAGGAAAATGAACTCCAAATTGAACAATTATAGTTGGGTTGGAAAGTAGACTCAAATATCTTTCCAACGAGCTATCCTGCACCCACTTTTGACATTGGGAAGGGCTCCAAAAGCCCCCTGCAAAATGCACTATGTAGCTAGGTGTGTGCTACGCATTGAAACTGTGCGCTACGCATTGGGCAGTGCGCTATGCATTGGGCCTCACTGGCCAGTGTAAAATAAAAAAGGCACTACGCACTGGGAGGTGCGCTACGCATACAACTGGCGCGCTATGCATCCATTCCAGCACTGCGTTTTTTGCCTAAAACACATCCAATCACCCCGGCAACTACAAGTAGGTGTCTCCTTTCACTCAAGCATCAAGTTAAATGGTGTTTTATGTGTGTTTGAAAGAGATGCAAGTGATGTTTGGTTTAAGAATATAAATCAAACCCTAAGCCCTTGTTGAGTTTTTGCATAGGGTATTAAAAACATTGTAAACATTGTAAACAAGAAGCAATTCATACCACAACAACCTTGTGATTATTTTTATGCCCAATATACCAAACAAGATACCTATTATGGAAGAATGTTTATGATGCTTCAAATGGTTTTTTGAGGATACATTGAAACTGAGATTTCTTCACACCTACAGCATACACATTGCAGTCCTCCTATTGCACCTATTTTGGTCTCAAAACCATGTCAGATACAGAGTCATCTTATGAGCAAGAAAATGAAAGTGATTCCACCACAGAAGGAAATGTGCCACAAAGACCTCAAAAAGGTGGCAAAGGTGGTAAACATCTCAGAGAAGAACCCACTTCCATGGTGCAATTGCAAGCTTGCCCACTTGCCATGGATTGCTTTCGCCACCAATCATGCTATCATTTTTGTGAGCTAATTTCATAGTTGCAGCATCATCATGAATTAGCTCGCTTGTTTGTTCTCCATTTACATGATGGCCATGTGAACTTTGCTGGAGTTAATTTCATTTTGTCACCAGAAACTATTGCAGAGGCCACGGAAATTCCAAATATAGGGGAGCAATGGAATAAGTGCCAGCATCTAGAGAAATCATATTATGAGCCATATATTAAACCAGGGTATATAAGGCACCTGAGTAAAGTTTTTCCTTTCCACTATCTGAATGATCGGTTTGCACCTTTGATGAAACTTATCATCTGATATTTCAGTTGTGAGGGCGGATTCTCACGTCTTTATGCATACCATGTCCGTTTATTGATGCATTTTACAAGGGTGCGCCTGATGAACATCCCATATTTTATATTTCGCAACATAGAGAGGATGGTGCCTTTAGTGCAGAAGAAGAGCCCAGCATAGCAACACAGGAGCATATACCATTATACATTGATCAAAATTGTGGTGATTCATCAGCTGACACAGCAGGGTATTCCATGGGAGGATTTCATTTCTCATGACTTCTTCACGATGCCACACCCACCTCCTGAGATTGTCCATGATGAGGGAGGGCCTTCACAACAGTTTGACATTCATGAGACCGAGTATGTTGATGCTCCAGCATATGTGACATATCAGAAAGGCCCCAAAGCCTTATTTGCAGCTGCACGATGAGTACTATCTCCACCCGGGTTGGAATGGGTCTCGTTGACTTCATCGTCACAGCGAGTATTATCTCCACATCATGTGGAAGGGGTCTCGCCATCTTCTTTAGCACAGGTATAGGTCCAGGACAGGGGCAAGAGGCCCATGATTGATGAGGGTCCTTCAAGAGGTTAGGACACGGATATCATTTATGTTGATGCTAGCTCTCCTACCTCAGAGCTCAAGGAGATCATCTGAGAGAAAAGGGCAAAGAATGAGTCGCTGCACAAGAAATTGTAGATGGCAAAATGGGTGATCAACCACTTAGAGCAGCGCAACAAATAGTTGGAAGATGAGCATGAACTTTATGAGCAACGAAAGATTCGTCAAGATCGGGAATTGGCCCATAGGAGACCCGGTGATTTGACACCTATCGATCGGGAATCAATGCTCATCCGGGTGAACACTCACTTGGAAAAGTTTTTGATGAAAGCCAATAGAGACAAAGATTTGCTTCGACACATGAAAAATCATTATTGGGCCCGCATGCATGTGTGCAAAGCAAAAATGAAGATACTTAAAGGACGATTGGCCAAGGCACTAAAACGGAGGAAAAGGCCCGATCCACTCCAAATTTTGGCTGAAGCCTTCTTGAAGTAGCATGGAACTCAATGATACACCCTCAGCTAAAAATTCAGAGAATTTGGAGCAATTTTGGTCAATTTTGATTTTTTTTTTTTGTCAAAAACAGGTTTTTGCCCTCAACGCGTAGCGCGCTGCGCGCTACCCTGAAGATGGGGAGGTCCATTTTACAAAAGGTCAGCATTTTTGGATTTTCCATGACAAAATACACCTTCTTAGCCACTTCCAAGACATTTCATCAGGTTTTGAGCCCCCAAAAGGTCAAAAAACATGCAAACAATGACCTTCTGCCACTTTTTGGACACACAGGAAGCAGTCTTGGGAGATTGCAGTTTTGGAGGGGCAAATGAGCACCAAATTGTGAAATTCGACTTGGGTTGGAAAGCAGACATCCCGTCCTTTCCAACAAGCCTACTTGTGCCTCATTTTGAGGCTTGAAAGTGCCCCAAAAGTGGGCCCAAAGGCGTGCTATGCGTAGAGAAATGGCGCGCTACGCATTAGGGAAAATTGCTAGTTTTTCACCTACAACTCAGGAAAACGCAGCATTTGACTAGTTTTGAATTTTGGAGGGATTTTTCATCCTCCTTGATGTAATTAATGTAATTTTATGTTTACATGACAATTTTTTATCTCTTCTAGAAGATTCATTCATGAAAAGGCAAAACATTTAATGAATGAATTGGTTTGCTAACTTCTAGAGGCAAGTTGTTTTGACTACCTAGACTCTAGTGCTTTGTTTAGAATTGGTTGAAACAACTCCTAAAATGATGAGCTTGACCCCTAGAGGCAAGGAAATGTGTTAGCTTTCCTATATTATGTATCTTCTTAGTCATTTTGATGGTTGGACTCTTGGGATAGTTTTGAGACTATATTGTACATATTTTACCAGCATTTTTGGCAAAGGAA
>APFE031270596.1:60873-87698 GCA_000404065.3 Pinus taeda | reverse complement strand
ACACCTTCTGAAGATTAGCCTTGGAAAATGCCTTTTTCCCAGTAGCGCGGGCACACAGTATATTACCCCGCGCCAATCGCCCAGTCCTTACAAAGAGGGCGCGCCCATAAGCGCTCTGTCCCAGAGCATGACCCGCGCCACACAATTTGGGCATGATTTTGGCCAGCGCATGCTAAGAATGCTTTTTCCCTTGCGACTCACTCAGTTCCCTGAAGGAAAGAGCCCACAAAAGCATCCGGGTTTCGGCTTTTCTATCCAAGGCAACGGCTATTATGAGACATTACCAAAATTCAGAACGTGTCTACATACGATGAATATCTCTTCTCCCTTCTCCTATAAAAGCCCATTCCCCCATAATGAACGGGCTAGTGCTAGTTCAGAGTTTTTGGAGATTAAAGCAAAGGAGCAAACAAGCTAGTGTAAGAGAGATAATCTTTTGAGCTAAAAGTTGAAAGTAAGGTTATGCTGCCGGATTGATGAGAGAGGAAGTGTTTTTACGAGACGTGTCAGACTGACTGCCCACCCAGCTAGAAGAGTTTTACAGTGTCAAGCCTTAAGTGGTTGTAATCTCTTCTCTCATTACTTTAATGCAAAGCGACTGTCATTATGGTTTCATTTATGTGTTACATCGGTGATGTGTGAATTGTATCTTGCTTGACTGATACATAGCTGTATGTTTTGGGATTTTATGCTTGTTGTGGTTTATTCTTCACTTGTGCAGGTATCTATAAGCAAATAGCGACCGGTCGGAGATAGAGGATAGGAGCGACACTTTCCCCCACAACAAACAAGCGTTGGATCCCAGGTTGGTCTCCTAGATCAACTTTTAAATTATATAGCTAGAAACTTGCATGCAGCGTGATTGATTGTTGCTAGACCCCTGTGGGGCTAGTGGGATCCACCTCTGTCCGCAGAGGGGATTTACCTCCGCAACAGCGCTATTCCACAACTCTTTCAGTGTCACTGAGTATTTGCTCAAACAATGAATTCGCTTTCAGAGTCTCGAATAAGTCTTAGTTCATGTATACTTGAGTGCCAAACAACTCATTTCTCAAATTTCCAAGTGTTTTTCACTGGACAATCATTTGTAATTTATAGGGCCTTTTGGATTTGAATTCGATCGCTCCCCCCACATTCGGCCCATTAATGCTAGATTGGCAGCAGATTTTTAAGAATCTAGCCCATAAAGTTCACCTTAAATGCCTTCCGCCCACTCTAATTGCCCTGAAACCAACCATCAAATTGTGAATAGTGACTTTAATGGTCACTTTCCGGAAAACTTGCATGCCAACACAACTATCTTTGTGCTATCACAGATCTTGTGACACTTTATTGCTTCGCGCAATCCTGACATTGCGCAGCTTTTGGGCAGTGTAGTTTATAGTCCCGCTCCTCATTTTAGCTACTTGGAGCACTAATACTATGGTACATTCATATAGTCACATGGTTGGATAGCCAGTGTATAGCTTCAAATGGCTGCCATTCACTTTTCCTGGGAAGGATTCTGCATTTAACTTGACTAGCTGCACCGCGCCTCCATCGGTAATCTCCTTAATAATATACGACCATAACTAGTGCATACTAAACTTTCCAGGGAATTGATCAAACTTACTATCATACAACAAAACTAGATCATTTACTTTGAATATGCACAGCTTGATGTGTCGATCGTGCCATGCCTCTTCCCACTGCTTTTGGACCTGCTAGTGAAATCCAGCCAAAAATAGTTCTTCTTAAAGCTCATCTAGTTGCACGAGCCTCTATTATAGGGATCCGCAATCCATCATACCTATGAGTGCTGCTATGCACAGACTAGGCATGATGTATTCCATAGGCATTACAGCTTCCACTCCATAGACAAGCCTAAAAGGTATCTGTCCCGTCAGTTTCTTGCATGTCATCTGATAAGCCCATAACACTGCAGGTATGCGTAGGTCCCAATCACTTCGCTGAGCATTGCATACCTTGGTCAATTAATATTCAAGCACTTTTTTGAACGCCTCCACTGTCCCGTTAGCCTATGGGTGATAAGGTGTGCTCTTTTGATGATACACCTAAAATTCCTCCGTTACTACGCTGATCATCTCATTTAGGAAGTGTGTACCACAATCGCTCATCAAGATCTTTGGACATCCAAATCATGTCAGTACATGTTCAAATAGAAACTTCATGGAACTCGTGCTCATGCAATCCTTCACCTGATGCGCTTCTTCCCAATGAGACAAATATTTCGTCATAGTGATAATATACCTCGCGCCTCTCTTTCCTTGAGGTTTAATAGGTCCTGCAAAATCTATTGCCCACTTTGAAAGGTTGCAACGCCATTTTTGGATTCAAAGGCATTTCATCCCTCTACGTTGGTCGCCCTGTTCTTTCACATACATCACATGCTTTACAATATGCTTTTGAATCATGATGAAGGGTTGGACACCACAACCCTACGCATAAAATCTTCTGCGCAGTTTCTCTTCCTACATAATGTCCTCCTGCAGTGCCCCCATGAGCATCCATGAGGATGTTGCTTCGTTCAAACTTAGGTACATACCTTCGCAGTCTTTCATCATTCCCCATCTTGTGTAGATGCCCAGCAATGACAGAGAAATCTGTCGTATGCACCACTAATTCCTTCTTTTGCTAGCCAGAGTATCCTTCTGACGCAGTTCCAGTTGTTAGGAAGTGTATTATATCTTCAAAATGTCCATCTGCAACATGCACAACAAAGAGTTTCACGTCAAGTAATCCTTCCTCCAAATTAGTAGGTTCCTGCCCTATCTCGATGCGTGACAGGTGGTTTGGTCCCATGTTCAATCGTCCAGGCTTCACAACAACTTCAAAGTCATAGTCCTGGAAAAATAAGAGCCATCTGAAAATTCACCCCCCCCCCAACACAGGCTTATTGACTAGGTACTTTAGCGCGGAGTGATCGGTAGACATCTTAAAGTGGCCTCCTAGCAAGTAGTGTCGATACTTCTAGAGCACACATATCATAGCTAGCCCCTCGCGCTCAATAGTGGAATAGTTCTTCTCTGCTTTAGATAATCTGTGGCTTGCGAACATGATAGGGTGATCCAAGCCTTCTCCGCCATCCTATGTTAGCACTGCCCCTAGCGCTATACACAACATGTTAGCATGTACATGAAACTATTTCTTCCAATTCAGGAAGACAAGAATCAGCAGAGTAACCATCTTTTCTTTCAATATATATAGGCTTTTATTACAGTCATTGTTCAAGCAGAACATGACATCCTTCTTCAACAATTTTTCCATCGGTGTGGTGATTTGGGCATAGCCTTTGATAAACTTTCTGTAATATCCTATATGTCCCAGAGTAGCGTGCAACTATTTCACACTTCTCGGTGCTTCCAAGTTCAGAATCACTGTGATCTTCGTGGGGTCTACTATCAGCCCTTTTCTGCAAACCACATGCCCCAATAGGTTCCTGAAAGGAATGAGAAACAGACACTTCTTGAGGTTGAGCGTGATTTGGTATCTTCGTCAGGTATCGAGCATCAAGCACAAGCTCGCCAAATGGTTCTTAACTAGCCCAAATATAGTCCAGTCATCAAAATAGACCTCCAAGAACTTATGAATATATTCCTTGAATGCCGCAACAACTGCATGTGAAAATATAGCAGGCACATTCTTCAATCCAAATGGCATGACAGTATATCGAAAGCAACCCCACTTACTCACAAAGGTTGACTTGCTCCTATCCTCTAGTGGGATTTTGATCTAGTGGTACCCCGAGAACCCATCAGTGAAAGATTATGCTTCTTGACCACCTACATTTTCCAACACTTCATCTGTGAATGGAGTTGGGAAAGGATCATGCACACAAGCATCATTCAATTTTTTAAGATCCACACATATCCTTATCTCGTCCTTCTGCTTCTTCTCTTGCACCACCATTGGACTTACCCAGTCAGATTCTTCCATAGGCTCAATGACGTCTATTACAAGCATTTTGCCTAACTCTAAGTAGACCTTCTCCTTTTATTTTGGATTTAAATGGTAAGGCCTCTGCTTAACTAGCTTCACGTTGGGATTTAACATGATCTTCAACACTCCTAGATCTCCAATTATTCCTTTCAAATCCATAAATTTGGTCAGGATAAAGTCCTGATATTCATGGAGTGTTTGAGCGACCTTATCCACCGTCGCATCGTCCCAGTAGTCCTCGATCTTCATGAATTTGGGTTCTGCCTCCATACCAATGCTCACCTATTTAGTTTTCACCGACGCGGTTATATCAGGGTTCTCAATCTGTGGTCCTTGAACCTCGCGGTGGCGTTTTGTTTCTAGAATGTTAATATTCTGTGGATGCTCATCCTCCTCTTCAACAATTACATTATAACACTTCAACATGCGACTCAGCTGTGTAGCGCATTCAGGTTGAATCAGGTCTAAAGGCTCCTGTGGTATCCTAAAGATGGCTGCTTTCACCTCTTGTAGCTCTTCATCAATACTGTCAAACCCATCCTCAAAATTGAAGGTCATCATGAATCCTTCACACAGGATATCCCATTCACCTATCCCATGGCGGATCTCTATTTCTATATACTAATTAATTGGAATAACATCCAAGGTATGACAGAATAGGTGCACCCACTCAGGTTGTGGCTTTTCTTCATAGGCTTGCGTCCATTTGGCCAGATGCACACATGGATCATCCTGCCCATCATACTTGTATGTCAGTTGCATCTTAGGCTTCCCAAATCATGCTCGCATCATTCTCCTACATTAGGGCCAATGATCAAAACTTCCTTTGTGCGTACCCCACCATCTTGCAGGCGTAGCACATAGTACCCAGTCCAAGGTTTGGAAGCATTGCTTTTCCAGCACCTCCATTTCAAATGCATCCAAGAAGTTATCTACCTCATTTAGACCATCATAAGTAGGCAGATTTCTTACTTCTGATGACACATAGTGCAGCAACCGGGTCTTCATATTACAATTCAACGTAGTTACTTTGTGTAACTGATTCTACCATTGTTCTATTTCTTCATTAGAATCTGACGTACAGGAACTCTCGCGCTCCCATGTAATCCGCCCATCCACGGTAGGATTCATCCAATCTTGGTCTCATGCTGTTATCTTATATATGCAGTCTAGATCATCATCACTCTCATAGTTGCGGACTGGTTTAGTATAGTCCAATCCTTCAACAGGATCCAGGGGTATTATTATGCATAGTGACTTTTTCTCAAAGATCATCTTTCGCTTCTTCATATTGATTACCCCATTCATATTAGTAGCCTAGTCAATTCCCCGGAGCGTAGGGTAGGGATTGCTATAATCAATAATCTCTATTACTTCAAAATCTGCTAGCGCGCTTACTCCCTCAATATCCACGGTTACTCCCTAAAATCGCCCCATGGGTATGATTTTCTGCTGCTTCACCATCCTTAGTTGAATCACAAACCATTGTAGCATAGGTCTCCCCATTCACTCCCATGTCTATTTCGGTAAAAAATTTGCATCTGATCCCAAATACAGAATGACTTGATCCATCTTGTATTCTCCAAACTGCGTGGTCAGTCTCATTTCATGCCTCGTCCTTGTTTTATGCTTTCCGATCTTTCGGACTATGCACGGTTCTCCTGGTGTGGTCCCAACAAATTTGTTGATGAGTTCCTGTAACCCTTTCACAACCTTACTGTCACGCAGTAAGTTCATACATATTCCCAGGAATGTTGTGAGCATAGACGGGTCCATCTCCAGCTCAGGCTTATCTTTTCTTCCTGAAGTGGAGGCCTCATCGAAGCTCTTCTTAGCTTCCATGAAGGCTTCCCAAGTATGCTCCAAATCAAACTCAACTTCCTTCATCGGGGCTTTGAGAACCCAGGTATTGTCTTCCTATTGTTTCTCCTTGTCATCTCCAGTCGCGTTTCTACTTTGGAGCACTATATTTACATTCGGATCTTCCTCACACGACTCAGACCTCATCATTTGTAGGTTCTAAGTCGGGGGAGGTGGCTATGACCCTTTGTCTTGCATTCTAGCTATCAGCATAGGAAAATCTTCTATTTCATGATCAAATAGTGTGCAGTACTTTCACGACTGACATGTTGGATTAGTGCAATCGCAGGCCTAGTGTACTAGTCCTCCGCAATTGTAGCAAATCAACTATCCTCGACCTTTACCTGGTCCTCCTTCACCTTGGCCTCGTCTGCGGGCCTAAAATCCTATCCACTTCATCCCTGAATTCTAGTCAAGGTGCCACATTTCGGCCTGAACCTTGTAGGAGGGATTTTTATCCATCATCATTTCATAGCTCCTACAATTACGCTCATCATGTCCCTCCGATCCTGTCCTATTTTAGACTTTGCATCTCAAGGCATAGATTCTTTATCTACACATGGATTTTCTAGACTCCTAGATTAGGATCCTGCATCGAAGTCTCGTGTAGTATCATGGCAATCTCCAGGGCCTATCGCTAAGAGTTTATCTTCTGCTACAAAAACGCACTCCTTAAGTGTGGTAGTAGCGAAGCTACAAACTACTCGCAATGTTGTCCATCTGTCAGATTCATGTGGGCTTTGCAAATTGTACATTTCAGCCTTTGATCTAGCTCCCAAGGCGTCTCACCTGGTTGTATTGCGATCTCCTTGAATCCCACAACTGACTGTGCTTCAGAATTAGGCCTACTAAATTCCCTATTCAGTGCCACTTGGATGTCGCTACTCTAGCAATCGGGTTATCATTGGAGTACTTAATATACTAGGTCAGCGTGCAATCCTGTAGGGCGCTAACCAGTGTTGCTTTCTTTATATGGCCATCCGTAACACCTTGAGCTTCTCATACAACCCTTAGAATGAACCAAAATTGGTTTGGATCCTTATTTCCCAAGCCTTTGAACAAAGGAAACTTCATTTTGTTTGCCATACTGAATTGTGGTAGTGGTGGAGGTGGTATGGGTGAAGATGGAGGTGATGGCGGTGAAGCCGGCAGTGGTGTGGAAGGAGGTGATATTCGCAGAAATCCTTGTCTTATCAGATGAATAACACTTTGCGGAGAGACCTTTGTGATCCCTTCATCATCCCCTCGCAGAGGTGAAATTAAGGGTCCATGCTCTGGACCCTTATTTCCTTCATCCTTGTAAACCTTTCCACTTCGCGTAGCCTCGAACATCAAGGTAAATGCATAACCCACTTTTCACACAACAACATTTTAATCCAAGTATTCAAATATTTCACGTACTTACCTCGCGGTCCTTTGAAAAAGCATTGCTTTGCCTCGCTATAGCTGACTGAGGTGTCGGCTGAAAACTTAGTAACAAAGCCTCCTATGATGCAATTGAGCCAATGATTGACAGCGCGTGCGATCTTATCCCACGATGCTTCCAATCTTCGCATTAGCTACGGGGTCCACACAACAAGACCGTCAAGTTTCCACCTTCCTTGGCTATCCGCTAACTTCGTGATCCACTCGTATAACTCAGTAGGAAAGGAGGTAAACAAGATTTCATGGATCTCCATATACAAGTACCTGACTAACCACTACTCTCTTGACAGTCGCAGGTTTCTATTTTCTTGTGCCGCGAACTCATGAATCCTTCTGTCCAACTAGCCTTTGATTTCTTTCTTAATTGGATTCCAATGATACGACATCACACATCTCTTATGCAGATTCCGATCATGGAAATGGAACCATTTGTTGGCTTAATGGGGCCTGACCTAGGTTCAACGTTAGTTATCCAAACAAATCCCTACACTACTAGCCCTTTCGACATCAGCCCACAAAGCATAGATTGAAGTCTCACATGAAGCAGTATGGGGGGATGTTGGAACCAAGTTTCCACACCCTTGAGATGGTTGTGATGTTAGTTTATTCCAACTATACCTACCTTTGCATAGTTTGCTTGTCCCTCTGCTCTACCCTTCAATACCTTTGCAAAATGCTACGATCAGTTTCTGTGCAGTCCTAACTAGGGGCTGAAGTCCTTTCATGCTCCTAGGGTAGTGAACTGCGCTATATCCCAAAACTAGGCTAAGTATCTCACTTATCTTATTAACATATCTTAGTTAGCTTCGCGTAAACAAATATTCTTACTTGCGTTCACTTAACCAATACAGTCATACACATTCGCGCATCATATAAGCATTAGAGGTGAAATTCATACCCAATATAATAGATGCATAACTAGGAAATAAAGACATAGAAATGATAGAATACTTCTCTTTATTGATAATTCCATATGATTACATAATTGACTCGCCCTACACACTCAGCTGCAGGGGTCCATGCACTCAGGTGTGGACTTCTAGGCCTCTGCACACTCAGCTTCAGAGCCTCTACCTACTCTACGACCCAAGACTTAGAATTCTACTTCAGATCTATCTCTCATACATGTTTGATCTTAACCATGATTAGTTATCTCTACTACTTAGAGCTTAGCTCTATTTATATAATCCATGGTCCGCGAACCATGGGTAGATCTTCTACAACTGACATTACATTATCCAAATAAGGGCAGAAAACCTTATGACTCATTAACATCTACGTGCTCTGCACCCACAAAAATCAGAGTCTTCACATTTGGATTACAAAATTGAACCAAAATATGGGCTCTTAGCCCCAAAAATTCCCTTGGGGGATCCCGCGCCCAATACTTCACTCCCGGTGTCTGTCTATACCAAAGGCCATACTGAGTAGTGCCTGTGAGGTATCTCAACACATGTGTGGCCTCCTTCCAATATAGTTTGGTTGGCTTAACCATTTCTTGACTAAGCTGGTTAACTACATAACACATGTATGGTCGTTTGTTCACCAAATGCATGAGTGAACCCACAATCTACTTATAACTAGTATCTTGCACCTCCTCACCTGAAGTGGCATCCTCTTTCCTGCAACTACCTTCTAAGTGTCCACGGGTTTGCTACTTTCCATGTGGAAATTCTTCAATATCTCATTGGCATACTTGCCCTGAGAGACAAACAGGTCCCCATGTCCTTGCCATACTTCTAAACTGAGGAAATAATGCATGAGTCTCATGTCCTTCATCTCAAATTATCTTGCAATATCCTCTTTACAAGATTTTATCAACTTCTCATCACCGGTTAAAATCAAATCATTGACATATAATACTATAATAAATAATTTACCTTCAACAACAATATGGTAAAGGTTTGCATCTGCTTCACTTTTGGTGCATCCCAACCTGGTGAAATAATTTTTGATCCTGGTGTACCAAGCATAGGGTGCTTGTTTCAGTGCATACAACGCTCACTTGAGTCTTCACACATGCGACTCTCTATCGAAGGTATCAAATCCTTCTGGTTGTTCAATGTACACCTCCTCCTCAATCACTCCATTGAGGAATGATGTCCTCACATCCATCTGATGGATCTTCCATCCCATCTATGCTGCAAGTGCTAGAATTGATATTATAGAAGAGTACCTTGCTACTAGAGAAAAGGTCTCCTTGTAATCAATTTCCTCCACCTAAGAGAACCCCTTGGCCACAAATATGGCCTTGTGTTTCTTGATGCTTCCATTTGCTGCTTGCTTCACCTTGTAGATTCACCTTGAACCTATCACTAACTTGTTCTTTGGTCTTGGGACCATTTCCCAAACACTATTTCTGACTATGGAATCATATTTTTTCTACCATGGCATTAACCCATGTTGGATTCTGTACTGGTTCCTCAAATGAGGATGGTTATGTCTCAATTAAATCACTCATTAGATCCATGTACCCAATGCACAAATCTGGTGACCTCCCCTGCATGTGTTGTGATGTGGGTGCTCCCACATTCTTTCTAATATCATGCGGTAATTTGTCAACTTCCTTGGTGAGCTTCCTTCCATCTTTGGATGTCTCTGCATGAGTGGGTGTTTCCACTCTCAGCTCCTCTGGTTGTGGCTAATCCACAACATCCTTAGGTTCTTTCTTTGGATCTAAAATATCCTCATTTGCATGTAATTGAAGCTCCCTTTGAAAGGAACATCTCATGGCCTTCTCTTCATCAAAATTCACATCTCTACGAACAAATTTCATCCTATGAGATGGAAGGTACACCTGATAGTTGTGAGGTGTATTAGTGTACCCCAAAAATATGCCCAACTCAACTATCAACTCTAACTTCTTCCTTGCATCCTTGGAAACATGATAGTAAATTGATGAACCAAAGATCCTGAAGTGTAACACATCTGGTTTCTTCCCTGAAAAAGACTCTTTTGGTGTATTCATCTCAAGATTCCGATGAGGACTCTTGTTCTACACATATAGCACTATGTTGCATGCTTCATTCCATAAGTGTAACGATAGGCCCTGATCATGCAACATCACCCGTATAGCTCCCATAATACTTTTGTTCTTCCTCTCAGCAACCCCATTCTTTTGTGGGTTATGGGGTGCTATTAAATCATGTCAAATGCCTTTTTTCACAGAAGTTCTTGACCTCATTCAACACATATTCACCACAATTATCACTCCTGAGATCCTTCACTTTCCTACCAGTGTCTTTCTCAACAAGTTATTTAAATTCACAAAATTTGAAGAATGTTTGGTCTTTCTTCAACATGAAGAAAATATAGCACTTACATTAGAAATCATCTACAAATATAACATAATACCTGTGCTTGGCCATGGAGGTTGTTCAGAAAGTTCCACACACATTCGAGTGAACTCTTTCAAGGACTACTTGCTCTCAACTATCCTTATCATGAAAGGTGGATTTGGTGTAATTCCCTAGTGTACACCCTTTCCATGTATCTCACTGCTCTAGTGCACCCTTGAGAAGTCATGTAGAAATATGTTGCATGATCTTCAAAACTATATGGTGCAAATGGCCAAGTCTCATATGCCATAATTCACTGATGTCTCGGCTCTACACCTTATCTTCTTTTGTGCTCAAAGCAACACAATCTTCTACATCCAATTTTTAGAGGTTCTTCACCCAAACCCCGATCCGCTTCACTTGTTCCTTGGCCACGTGATGGAGGAATTCCTTCCTTTGCTAAATATCAGATTGTATCCATGAGATTCCAACATAGCTACTGAAACTAAATTCTTCTTCATCCCAGAACATACATGACATATTTTAGTGTGAGAGGAGAAACATACTCCCTCTGAAAAGTAACTGTACAGATGTCAATCATGCTATACCTTCCATCATCTCCCATCTCGATGTGCATATGGAGTTCCTTCTCCTCCAAGTCACTGAAAAATTATTTGTTTCCTGTCATATGGAATGAGGCTTCACTATCCAGATACCACACAATACCCATCACTGATGTCACCATGCATGCAATGAGGGTGAAATCCACCTCAAATTATGAAGCTAGAGCTTCACCTGTCGCTCCTCCTAAGGGATTCTTGTCGGCATTCTTGTGTGGACATTTCGTGGCATAGTGTCCCGGCTCATGGTAGTGAAAAAAAGTAATCTTCGACAAGTATTTCTTCTTTCCTACCTGACCAAATCTCCTTTGGATTGGGATTTCTTCCCTTTCCCTTTCTTTCCTCTCTAGACAAGGCACAATTTTCCTCATCCTCACTCTTGGATGAGGTCCCATCTCTAGTGTTCTGCTGGAACTATTTTTGTACCAAATCTAACCACAATCTTTCCTAGTTTGGTTGCTTCTCCCTCCCATTAACTAAATCTTGGTAGTTGTGACACCTCTTGGGAAGGCCTAGAAGTGCTAGGCTTACCAGATCATCTTCTACAACCGTAACACCAACACTCCCAAGTTCATCACGACATTGTGTGGAACTGCTGAGGTACTATGGTATTGTGTCTCCCTTTTGAATTTTGATAGTATGAAGCTTATATCTGAGTGCCAACTTCCTGTAGTCACTATTGTTCTAGAACAATTTTGTCAATGTTTTCCATATTTCATATGATTTTTATTTCATGTGGATATTAGAGACAATATGGTCTTGTACTCCCTCCAATATGATCCTCCTTATCTTTTCTACACTCTTCTTCCAATCTTCTAGATCCTAGGCATCAACTGGAGTTGGTTTTGAGACATCATTATTATTGAATTCCTTTACCCCATTATCTTCCATGATTTCTTCCATGTGGTCCTTTCAAGCAATGTAATTCGAGCTACCCTTAAGGGCATACTCGAGCCTTAGACAATAGAATTCTATCCTACTAGCTGGAGAGAATAGATAAATAACCTTGTTCCTCCTGCAAAGATAACTTTGAATTCTCTTCTCTATTGTGAATATAGCTCTGATACCATGTATAAATTCCTTGTAGATTCAAACTACTAATGTAATTTACTAAAAGAATAGACTTGAATCTACTCTACTCATATGCAGAAAGCAATTCATTGTTGAGAAGAAATATCAAAACGTGCGACATGAATCAATTAACACACATAACACGAGGATATAAATTGGGGGAATCTACTGCTCAAAACCCCTTTCTATATGTATTACATTAATCATAATATAGAGAAGAAATATAATGCTTGTTAAAGCCTAAACAATCTTTGCACAAGTATAATATATATCACTACTTCATGTTAGCACTCCATAAATCCCTTTAGGGTGAGGAAAGGGCCATAGAGGTAACCACAAACCACTTTTGGCTAGAAACTGGTCTTTTTGTAACCAGAGGGGGCTTCCTCACTCAGAAAAACCTAAAAATAGAGATTTTGACAGCACATAAGAGACAAATACCAAATCTGAAAGGATTTTGTGAAAAAATGCTTGTTGGAAGTAAACAAAGATTACTGAGTAGTGAAAATTTATGATCCTAATACTGTTGACCATTGACGTTTATGCATTTAACAACCAATAACACACACATAGGCTTTCCTAGCATATACTTCAGATAAAGGAAACCAATTATCATATAGTGGAAGATGAACATGAAAAACATTGATTCATTCATAACATAAAAATATTAAGCTATGATGTTGCGTATTTGAGACTAAGTATGAAGAGGAAAGGATATAAAAAAAGGGTATAATATATTCCATTTTCAAATGAAATGTTTTACACAGCTTAATTAGAGCAATGCAAGACTGAATTCTAACATAATTGAATCAACATACCCATAAGAAGAAAGATTGTAGAAGAAATATAACAATATAATTATCACAAGAATGAATGAATATTAAGCATAGTACCACGAGTATCTCTGTGAATATCCACTGGAACATTGAGCACAAGACATGTTTATTCATGAAAAACTAGATCCTAGTACAAAATTCTCTAAAAATTATTTCACAATACTATCCAACCCCTTCTAACTTCCAAACTTTTCCATTAAATAGCCGTACAATGTTTTAAACATTATGTCTAGATTCAAAGCATCTCTTATCCATGAAGTGGATTGGATTGAAAAAAAAACAAGAAATTTAACATACTTATCAGTTTTTTCTTTAATAGAAAAACAAAAAACAAGAAAACTTTGACAAATTTTTATCATATTATCTTGTCATGATAGCTATCCAAAGTCTAGTCTTCCGAAACATCGACCATATTTGTTGCATAAAATAAAAAGAGGAAACAATAATAAAGCCCCGCACTATGTAGCAACTAGATATGATGCCCAGTTAGCCTAAGTCTCCATAAAATCGAACACCTGCCTGACGACTAAACAATGATTCGTCCTCTGACTCAGCAACATGTGGAACCACTCTTCTCTCGACCAATGGCATAAGAAAAAACACACACAAATCTGTATGCAGCATGTGTGCAATGTTTGTATAAACTAGCTTTCAAACCCATTTATGTGCCTCACTCCTACCACCAAAACTAGCCACATATTAAAAATTTCAAAAGAGCCAGGTTCACCAACAAAAAGGTATCCATGGCTTCTGCAAACAAAAGTAAATTCTGCTATGCAACACCAACAATCTTCAATTATTAACAAATTTTCAACACTTAATGAGTATCAGGTTACCTCCTCTTCCATTTGCTGGATGAATATTTGTTGGTGGATTCTTTGACTCCAGTGCTTTTGGGTGAAAGATATTTTTCTCCAACTAATGCTGATTGAGGAGGTTTCAACTGTGGTTGAGTTTTAGTCCTTGGTCTAGGCATATTTCCAGGTGGAGGTACTCTAGAATCTTCCCTGTATTTCTTAATCAATCTCCAAGCCTTTGATATCATTTGCTTCATTATCCTTACCCTTTGATTCAGAATCATATTTCTTATATAATACTATTTGATTTGCTTTCTCACAAGAATTAATCATTTAACAAATATGTTTCTCTATGAAGTAATTTACTCGCTTGAAGCACTTCCTTGTCAACATCTGTAATCAACTGATTCAAAACCTTCTTGAATTCCTCATTGTCCTATGAAATTTGCAGCAACTGCATCTGACATTCTTCAAGATCTTCTAAATACCTGTGATATTCTCTCCACTGATCAAAATATGATTTATCGGGAGATTGAGCAACTTGTTTCATTTTCTACACCCAACCTTGTTTTATTTTCGATTCTCTAGTAAAGGATCTTCTAGGCTTAGACTTTGGCTCTTGTTTTTTCTCAACATCAATCACCTTTTTGCCTTTATCCAACGTAGTAGGTTTGAAATGTGTTTTTAGTTCTTCTTTCACCTTAGCTGGTTGTGCATTAGTATCCTTAAATTCTTTATCTTGCTTCTTTAGAAATGATATCTTCAACTGAAATTTTGTGACATCTTTCAACATCTCAACCTCGTCATCTACTTACTTCATTTGAAACTCTATTTCTTCCTTGACATCTTGTTTTTGTTCATTTTCTAAGACATCATCAAATTCCACTATACCTTCCACTACTTTCCTAACACTTTGTTTGGCCTTTGGCTTGGTTCTAGGTCTTGACACAAACTTAGTATCCTCCTTTTCTTGTTCATTTTCATCACTTTATTTCAGAAATGACTCCTTGACCACTTGCTTACCCTTAGCTTGTACAATAAGTTTTAGTTTTTTCTGAGTTGTTTATATAACTCTCTCTAAGCTCTCAGTTTTGTATTTTCAAAAATGTTATTTCCAATTGTGACTTAGTCAATGCATCTTTCATTTGAGTTATCTTTGGATTCTATTCTTCTATCTGGGATACTTCAGTTTCTTCCATATTCTTTTCTTGTTTGTTCTCTAGTGTAACACCAACTGTTTGAGGAAATGACTCCTCGACATTCTTCTTCACATTAGACCTAGTTCTAGTCTTCAACAAGAACTTTTCATCCTTCATTGTCTCCTCTGCTATCAATTGAACCTTTGTTGCTTGGAGCTCTGCTGCATGGGCCTCTAATACATCAAACACTGCTACATAAACCTCTAGCACCTAATCCTTCTTCTTTCCTCTTGCACTTTGCTTCTTGCTTAACCTTTTGCTGGATTTCTTTCTTGGTTTCTTGTCAAGATGCTCATATTCATTTATATCTTCCACTATTTTTGTCACTGGTTCTTCATGTTTCTCTTCATTTTCCTCACACAATTCCATTGGTGAAGAACCCACTTGAGGCAATAAACTGAGATTTGTCAAAAAACTAGGCCAAGAAGCATTTATTTTCTCCAGTTCAAACATGACCAGAATTTTAATCAAAGAAATATGAAACAAAATTGACGTGTGGTTGTCTCTCTTGAGTTGTACCTTCTTAGACATCCTTCCCAAACTCTTAAGTAGATAGTAAGGTAGGTTCATGGTTTTCTTGGATGTAAAATGAACCAAAAGTTTGAGGTGATACTGATAAACTCGGCTGTATCTACCCTCACAAGTAAAGTACCTTTGTATGACCTTCAAGAGCTATCTATAGTGATGTTGGAGGTATGTGTTTGGGAAGGTTGTGTCAAAATGATTTCTAAATTGTGGTTTCACAAATTCCTTGAAAAATGAATCATTTAGATCATCTCCTTTAAACCATTTTCCCCATCTAAAGGAATTCCCGTGGCATCAGAAATGAGTTATTCTGTGATGGTTATCTCCACATTTCCCAGCTTGACCTTTCCATCTTTTAAACTCAAGGCAAAAAGACTAGCTAATTGAAGATGATGACCTAATGATTATATCTTTTCACAAAAAGGGATGCACCCATCATTTTCGAAAGTAACTCTAATTGTTGCACTAGAGTTTATGACAGCCAAATGTTTAGGTTCCGTATGCACAATTTCCCGTCCTTTTCTATTTACATTAGGAGCCATTGGTCACTTTTATACATAGGACAGACTTTTAAATTTTTGGGAGACCATGTGGGCTCTTGCAACAACAATGACAAGCGCACTTTTTGACAGCATTAAACATAAGTTTATAAAGCTAACATGTTGCGCAATGAATACATGATAAGTTGACAACTTCGAAGGGTGACTAATGAGTTTCAAGACTTTACAAATAACAACCCTAGGCCAACTCAACATTAAATATCAATTGTTATCTACATATTACCATTAATCATGTTTTTAAAAGGGACAATAGGGTCTACGTGGTAACAGGGTCTATGCAACAAGCTTAAATTAAAAGACAAACACAACTCCACATTCGAGAAAGGAAATAAAATGGTTCTAAATGCTGAGTGCATGACCCTACCTCTGAAAATCTAAGGACGAGTTAAATCAATATTGGATGGTTATAGAAAGAAGCCATGCAGTGGTTTTCATAATGTCCTTTGTGCAACAACCCAATGCACAACAACCTATATATCAACCCACTCTTGCAAACATAACCTATGCATACTACGTCCTTCAACTCCTGGCTCGAATAATCTACAATTGAAACTTCATTCAATCAAACTTCATTGAAAATCAACAACACAGGCAACTTGTGTGAAGAAAAATGGTGGTCTATCCATTTCATTTCAAATTATCACTATTTTTTCTTGTTGTGTGATGTCATACAACAACTCCCTTTGCAAAACATGATAACTTGGGCTTTATAATCATTAGGAGATTTGATTTAACATAGGATTTGGGGTGGTGGGAGGATTATATGGGTAATGCTATTTTTAATGCACAATCACATCTCTTGAAGGTGAAAATGAAAAGGGGGTTGTGATAATTTCATGTTTAGAAGTGAAGAATGATCAGATGTATAGGGGAGTAGGGTAGGGGATTTAAAACACTAGGAATGAGAAATAGGAAAAGTAGAATGTAGCTAATATTTAGGGAAAAAGAATAATCTAGGGGGAGAAAAGAAAGGTGGAATTTCAACAAATATCTTTCTTTGGAACAATGATATTTTCAACTATCTCATGTAAATCTCATGACATTCCCACTATTTACACTCATGACTCGATAATTCCAGAATTGGACAATTTTCCCAATAACTCACAACAACTTCATGTTTTTTACTAGACCTCTTGATGACCACACCCATGGCAATATTCTAAATAGTGACATTTGAAGTTATGATATCATCTATGACATTAAGTTCGACTTTATTCAAACTGACCATTAAGTAAGTTGTAGACATTTGACAAATACCAACTTACTGACCCTAACACCTCACAAGCTAACTTTGGCCAATACTTAGCCAATTTTGATGCCTTCCAAGCTTCTATTTCCTTTCATTGTTTCTCAAGAAATTAGCCCCCTATTAATTAGGGAAATCACCATCCTAAACTGCAGAATCCCTATAGGTCCTTTTCTGATCGCATGCACCACCTGTACAACCCGGATAATTATACAACTGATAGTACACTGCCCTTCAACTCCAATCTCAACTGGGTAACTCATATTTCATGCATGCAAGAGTTAATTATGGCAGATTTATCAGTTAACTGGTTGATCACTAAGTACACACCCCACTACTAGACGTCCCACTAGGTTCTCCAACAATTGGAACTAGTTTAACTAACTTTAACTCAGTTTAACTAAATTAAATGATTACAACTCAAAACTCAACCTAGGATCCTCAAAAGTAGGAACCACTCTACATGACACAAGTTAGGCCCTCAACTCAAATTAACTGATCCAACTAAGTCTTTCTAAATTAGTTAACACATTCTTATTGTCTTGTGATGTGGAATTGCAATTTTCTCCTAATTTAATTCAAGGGAAAATTAAATCAGGATTTTCTTGTTATAATTTTCAACAATGCACCTCCTCCTCAATAACTCCATTGAGAAATGTTGTCTTCACATCAATATATTGGATCTTCCACCCCATGTATGCATCCAAAGCAAGAATTGATTTGATGGAAGAGTACCTTGCTATAGAACCAAAGGTCTCCTCATAGTCAACCCCTTCAACCTGAGAGTACTCCTTAACCACAAAGCTATCCTTGGTCTTCTCTATGCTTCCATTTGTTGCATGCTTTACCTTGTAAATCCATCTCAATCCTACCACTAATTTGTCTATTGGTCTTGGGACCACTTCCCAAACACTGTTTCTAATAATGGAATCATATTCCTCTACCATAATATCAACCCATATAGGCTTCTCTACTGCTTCCTCGAATGACATTGGTTCTATCTCTACTAGTTTAGTCATCAAATCCATGTAGCCAGTGTACCAATATGGTGACCTCCTCTGCCCATGTTGTGATATGGGTGCTCCCACATTTTCTCTAACATCCTGCAATAGTTTGTTAGCTTCCATGGTTCATTTCCTTCCTTCCCTGTATGTTTATGCTTTAGTGGTTGTATCCACTCTCCGCTCCTCTGCTTATGGTTGCTCCACAACTTCTTGAGGTTCTTCCTTTCGAGTCAAAACCTCCTAATATACATGCAAGTGAAACTCCCTCTCAAGGGAACACTTCATTGCCTTCTCCTCATTGAACTTCACAACCCTTTGAACAACTGTCATTGTAAGGGATGGCAGATACACATATATTTGTGAGGTGTATCAGTGTACCCCACAAATATCGCCAAATATGTTGTCGACACTAGATTTTTCCTTGATTTCTTGGAGACTTGGAAATATATTGATGCTCCAAAGATCCTGAAGTGTAACACATCTGGTTTCTTCCCTAAAAAATATTCTTCCGGTGTACTCATTCAAAGAATCTGATGAGGATTCTTGTTTTGCAAATAGAATGTTCTGTTGCATGCTTCAGCCCACAAGTGCATAGGTAGGAATTGGTCATGAAACATCACCCTTGTTTCTCCCACAATACTTTTGTTCTTCCTCTCAGCTACCTAATTCTGTTGCGAGTTGTGGGGTGTTGTCAACTCCCATTGAATGCCTTCCTTTGAACATAAATTTTTAAACTCATTTGACACGTACCCACCTCTATTATTGCTCCTGAGAGCCTTCACTTTCTTGCCATTTTCTTTCCCAACAAGTGCTTTAAATTAAAAAAACTTGGAGAATGTATGGTATTTCTTCTACATGAATAAAATCCAACACTTCTGTGAGAAATCATTTACAAATATAACATAATACATGTGCTTGGCAGTGGAGGCTATTGAGAAAGGTCCACAGACATCATAGTGGATTCTTTCAAGGATTGCAAGTGCCCTACTATCCTGATCATTGAAGGTGGATTTTGTTTACTTCCCCAAGATACACGCTTTGCATGTATTCTGCTACTCTAGTGCTTTTCTGGGGAGGCTTGTGGTGACCAGTTGCATGATCTTCAAAGATCCATGATGCAAATGGCCAAGTATTCCATGCCATAATTCATTGACATCTCAACTTTTCACCTTCTCCGCCTTTGTGCTTAAAGTAGCACAGTCTTCGCTAAAACCCCAATCTGCTTCACTCGTTTTGTGCTGATGTGTGTTAGGAATGCCTTTCCTTTACTGAATATCACATCATAACCAGTATCTTCTAACAAACTGATCCGAATTGGATCCTTAAACTCTCTTAAAGCTACCTAAACTCTATAAAATCTCATACCAAAGTTTAAAGTCTTGTGGATGTCGAAACCTATTAGAAATAACATCTGAACAATGACAACTTGCAACCAGCACAGAGAAATGAGGACCTTCAGTCAATGCAAATTGACTGTTGGCCCATGGGGACTATGCATGGTGAAAAAATGGCAATTAGGAGGCTCAGACCAGAAAATAGAGGCTATTTCTGATGCACAATTAACGTAAAAACCCCTCGAAATGCAAAATCCCCGAGTCCTTGGTCACAAGGAAAGCCAAGAGAAACCGTGGGAAAAGTGCTAAAATCAAAGGCAGGTCTCGCACTCCAAAACCGGCAGAATATCGGAGGCATTTCAGGTGGTAAGAGGGTTTGTCAGAGGATCTAGTGATTCCATACATTGATTGACACGTGTTTGGTGGATGAGAGAGAAAACTGCTTTCATCGCGGGCTAACATCTGAGTAAGTAAATCGCGTGATAAGAGCGATAACCATAGGATCTAGAGGCCCTAGATCTAATGGTGGATATTGCACTCGATGGGAAACTAGATTCAATGGAGAAAATAAGCTTCGCACATAAATATTGAAGTCTGATTGGACCGTTGAGTTGGCAGATGAATCATTTCACAAAGTAACCAAAGTAACGACTCGCTTGAGGAAGCGCTGGCTTAGCTCATGAGGAGACAAGTGGCCACCTCTCTGTGAAGCATTACAGTGATGATGAAGCAGAGCAGGGAATTCCATCGGACAGAGGCAGGCGATCTGAAGAGCCGAGACAAGAAGCGAACAGTCATGAGACGGATTGGTGTTAAGCCACGAACAAACAGAGAGTAAAAGGAGAGAAAAAGAGAGCAGCCTAACAAGCAGTAAGTAGACTTGGAAGTAGAGAAGCTAGAGCAAGAGCTCACTGTAATAGGTAGAAAAAGAGTGAACAATGAAGAAAATTCTGAATGTACAGAGAGTCTAGGGAGTCACTCGGAGGTTGAGTGAAAAGCCAAAGATCTCAATTGACAGTAGCATATTGTTGTTGGAGTTGCTTCAAAGTCGAGAAACTCATAGAGGCATGTAAAAGGTCGGGAGAAAGAGCTTAGAGAAGCTAGAGGCAAGAGCCAGAGCAAGCGCTAGAAGTGAGAGCTAAGAGCCAGAACCAGAGCCCGAGCCACAAATCCAAAGCCAGAGTCAGAGCCGTAGCCAGAGCAAGATCCACAGCCAGAGCCAAGAGCCAGAGCTAGAAAGTCGAAGAGCTCCAAGAGCCAAGGGATATGATGGTGTTTTAAGCCCAATGTTCTTGTATAAAACATTGGAGTTAAGTGTAGGCACTTGTAAAAGAACTATTGCCATAATCCCAGAGAGCCTAATCGAGTTGATTAGAGCTCAAGGAGATGTAGCCCAAGATATCAAGGTGAACTTCATATTATATTGTTGTCTTATGTGTTTGTTTTTATTGTTGCTTTAACTACTTCTATATTCATTTATATATCAGTTTAAGTACATTCCCATATTAGCACAAACAACAGATTTTAAAGTAAATAATCAGCTGAAAACAAATACAAGAATACACCCATATTGTTAAGCATTTCTTATTTCTGCATTGGTTAATCATTAAGACTTGGGAAAATTTTAAGCTTTGGAAGTGGGAGAGGTTCTTGTAAGTTAGACAAGAAGCATAAGAGCCCCATTTCAGATCACGTGGTATCAGAGCTTAAGATTGATTAACCCCACCTTCAAAGAAGGTTGTAACAAAATGCTTGATTGACAGGGCAAAGATTGCTTGTTTGAAAGGTGTTTTGACAGTCAAGGATTGATTGCCTCATTGATTGTATGCTTGGTTGTAGACTGACTATTGCTTGAGTTTGCAGAGGTGAAGGGAAAGCTATTGATAGCTCAGTCTAGGAAGGACAAGAAGGAAGAGGAGCTAAAGGAATTCTCCTATCCCAAAGGACCTCAGGGAAATCCTTTAAGCACAAGAGGTTTGTTGCAAAAGGTTGCTTGAGTAAGCTATTTAAGAATCTTGTTTGAAGTTCTTTTATGCATTTTGAAAATGTCAATTTCTACAAGTGAGTCCTCAAAATATTTTTTCTTCACAAGTTCCTTTAATGGAGACATGAAGTGAGACTTGTCCACCATGATGGATATGGTGAGAGAAATGTATGAGGATGGAAGGAAGAGTAGCATACCAAGAGAGCAATTGAATTCCGTGGCAGAAGAGAAGCAGATGCTTTCTGGGAAATTGTAGGAAATGGAGAGGCAACTTCATATTGCAAGTATGAACCTGAAAAGGATGCATGAGTTGGAGTCACAACTCTTTGCTGCAAAAGAAGCCTTGGCCCAGTATCAGCTTGAAGAAGAGGTAAACCATTCCTATTTTTCTTCAAATTCTTCTGAGAATGCTTATATTGGTTCTTTTGAAAAACATACCAGAGGCATAGGTTCCAAGCTAATGTCCAAAATGGGCTATGAAGGAAAAGGATTGGGCAAACATGCACAAGGTATTGTTGAGCCAATAATGGTTGAGGAAAGGCCTAAGTATTTGGGTCTTGGCTATGGATAGTCTTATGGAGAGAATTCCAAAGCTCCCACGAAGACCATTGAAACAGCTCCAAAAAGGAGTTTCATTGCAGGTCCTCTACCTCAAAAGTGTGTGGATTGTATTCAGGAGGAATGCAATAGCTCGAAACATCATTCGCATGATGTAGATGTTCAGAAGCACACTTGAACCAGAGAGTTGTGGAAACTCTGACAGCCTTGAAGAAAGTGATGGTATTCCAAAGGGAGCCACTTCTTCATTTGATTCATCTCCTCATGAAGGCGATAAAGGTGAAAGAGGTAGGTATAAATCTGGTTCTAAAAACATTCATTTTGATATTGTAAGGCATGGAAAAAGAATTTCATGTTCATTTTGTGGTTTGGATAACCATTATGTTTCTAGATGTTGGAAGAGGATGGCCACATATAGGAAACTTCTAAAGGAAAATAAGCAAGTAGCCAAAGGTCCACAGGACAAGGCAAATCATGTTGTCAAAAGGACGCATGTGTGTTGCACTTACTGCCATAAGAAAGGGCATCTTACTGAAAGGTGTTGGACTTTGAATCCAACACTGCTTCCACCAAAGTTGAAAGAGAAGGTGGAAAAAGAAAATGGCAGGGATGGAAATAAAGATTCCATGATTGATGTGGTTCAGGATGATTCACATATTGATGTTGATGTGAAAACAAAGGAGGGACCTTTGAAATGGATTGGTAAGAAATGGTTAGAATTCTTATCCAATTAAGGTTGCATGTCTAGTGATGCATCTGTTTGCATTTCCTTGTGGAATAAATGCAAGTTGCAAGAGCTTACCAAATGGTAAATAGAAAGATGTTGAGTAGGAAACTCACTTTATTGCTGCAATAGTATGTTCATTTCAGGTTCGAAAGTACATTGTACTTAAGCGAAAGTTGATAATGCATGCATGAGCATGAGATGCATATGATGCTGTCTTGGTTTCCAAAATGGAGATAAGGATGAAGTGTTTCATCTTTTGGAAAAGAGTCCTAAAGGTATTTTTCCTACATGCTTGACTTGAAGGGTCATTTGTTGTAAAGGCATGTTTTATTGGCTTGTTATCTAGTCAATCATTTGTATGCAGATATAAGACATGGAAGGGTTCACAAGATTTGAAATATGTTTCTTTGTGGAAGCACGAGTTAGTCCATGCAGTTGTTGTTTGTGTGTCTGCTGTTGTTAACAGTTGTTGTTGGAAACTTTTCAAATAGGTACAAATGAAAGTTTTGTGGAGAAAATGTACTTCACATTTGTTTGAGCCACCTTGGATCAAGGATCAAGGCAAAGAAGTTTAAACTACCTTCTGTAAACTTCATAGTAGAAGTTCTGCATGAAGTCAAGGAGGAAAACAGTTCTTCCCAAAATGACCAACCTATCCAAGAAGGGAAGTGGTTAAAGATTTTGGCTCAGAGGCACTATGCAAAGGAAAATGTAGGGAGGCTGAAAAAAAGAGGGTGTTGCTACTCTCATTTACTTCTCAGATCAGTATATCAGTCTTTTGGTGGACCAAAACTTCTTTTAGTGGGAAGGCGTGATCCAAATTGGATCCTTAAACTCTCTTAAAGCTACCTGAACTCTGTAAAAGCTCATACCAAAGTTTAAAGTCTTGTGGATGTTGAAGCCTATCAGAAAAAACCTCTGAACAGTGACAATTTGGAGCCAACACAGAGCAATGAGGACCTTCAGTCAAAGTGCATTAACCATTGGCCCATGGGGACTGTGCATGGTGCAAAAATGGTAGTTAAGAGGCTCATACTAGAAAACAGAGGCTGTTTCTAATACGTGATCGTTGGAAAAAAACCCCTCGAAATGGAAAATCCCCAAGCACTCAGTCACAAGGAAAGCCAAGAGAAACTGTGGGAAAAGCGCTAAAACCAAAGGTGGGTCCTGCGCTCCAAAACTGGTAGAATGTCAGAGGAATTTCACGCAATAAGTAGGTTTGTCAGAGGACCCAGTGATTCCATACGTTGATTGACGCGTGTCCGGCGGATGAGAGAGAAAACCGCTCTCATCGTGGGCTAATGTTTGAGCAAGTCAACTGCATGATAGGAGAGATAACCATAGGGTCTGGAGGCCCCAGATCTAATGATGGAGATTGCGCCTGATGGGAAACTGGATTCGACAGAGAAAATAAGCTTCGGCACATAAAGGTTGAAGTTCGATTGGACTGCTGAGTTGGCGGATGAATCATTTCACAGAGTAACCGAAGTAATGAATTTCTTGAGGAAGAGTTGGCTCAGCTCATGAGGAGATAAGTGGCCACCTCTCTACAAAGCGTTACAGTGATGATGATGCAAAGCATGGAATTCTAGCGAACAGAGGAAGGCGATCCGAAGAGCTGAGACAAGAAGCGAACAGTCATGAGACGGATTGGCGTTAAGCCACGAATAGACAGAGAGTAAAAGGAGAGAAAAAGAGAGTAGCCTAACAAGCAGTAAGTAGACCTGGAAGTAGAGAAGCCAGAGCAAGAGCTCACTATAATAGGTAGAAAAAGAGCGAACAATGAAGAAAATGTTGAATGCGCAGAGAGTTTGGGGAGTCACTCGGAGGTCGAGTGAAAAGCTAGAGAGCTCAATTGACAGTAGCATATTGTTGTTGGAGTTTCTATTAGAAGTCGAGTGACTCTCAGAGTTATGTAAAAGGCTGGGAGAAAGAGCTTAAAGCAGCTAGAGCCAAGAGCCAGAGTGAGCACCAGGAGTGAGAGCTGAGAGCTAGAACTAGAGCCCGACCCATAGAGCTAGAGCCAGAGTCAGAGCCATAGCCAGAGAAATAGCCAAAGCCAGAGCCAAGAGCCAGAGCTAGAAATCCAAAAATCTCCAAGAGAAAAGGGATAAGATGGTGTTTTGAGCCCAATGTTCTTGTATAAAACATTGGAGTTAAGTGTAGGCACTTGTAAAAGAACTATTTCCATAATCCTAGAGAGCCTAATCAAGTTGAGTAGAGCTCAAGGAGATGTAGCCCAAGATATCAGGGTGAATTCCATATTATACTGTTGTCTTATGTGTTTGTTTTTATTGCTTCTTTAACTACTGTTATATGCATTTATATATTAGTTTAAGTACCTTCCCATATCAACACAAACAACAGATTTTAAAGTAAATAATCAGTTGAAAACAAATACAAGCATACATCCATATTGTCAAGCATTTCTTATTTTTGTATTGGTTAATCATTAAGACTTGCGAAAATTTAAAGCTTTGGAAGTGGGAGAGGTTCTTGTAAGTTAGACAAGAAGCCTAAGAGCCCCATTTTTAGATCACAAACTAGATTTTTCTTTAGATCCAACACAAACATCACATCCTTGAGCTTGAGAGGGGAGCTTGACTTCCTCTGAAAGGTGTTTGTTTGATCCTGGTCACATTGTACCTTCCATCATCTTCCATCTCTATATGCATCTGGAAGCATTTCTCCTCGAAGTCACTAAAAATTTCTTTATTCCCTGTCATGTGGAACGAGGCACCACTATCCAGATACACACACTTACCATCAATGTTCTTTCCATGCATGCAATGAGAGTAAAATCAAGCTCGAATTCTGAAGCTAGAGCCTCACCTGCTGCTCCTCCTAAGGTGTTCTTGCTTGTATTCTTGTGTGGACATTTCCTGGCTAATGCCTGAATTCATGACAATGAAAGAACTTGATTATGGACAAGTCTTTCTTCTTGCCCCCTTGACTAGATTATGATTTGGATTGGGATTTCTTCCCTTTCCCTTTATTTTCCTTTCCATCCAAGGTACAATTCTTCTCATCCTTGCGCTTGGATAAAGTTTCATCTCTGTTGTTCTTCCTGCACCAGGTCAGAACATAAACACTCCCAACTTGGTAGTTTCTCTCTACCATTTATCGAATATTGATAACTATGCCAACTCTTGGGAAGGCCAAAAAGGGATAGAGCTTCCAAGTATTCTTCAGGGAAATTAACACTGACCCTGCCAAGTTCATCAAGATACTATGTAAACATGCTCAGGCACTGTGGAATTGTGTCATTCTTTTGCACTGATACTTCAAAGCTTGTCCTTGAGTGCCAACTTCCCATGGTCAATATTGTTCTCAAAAAACTCTATCAGTGTTTTACACACCACGAACAAAGTCTCTTTTCCATTGAGATTCGATACAATATGATCCCGAACTCCCTCCAATATGATTCAGGCAAAACATAATGATTCTTGAATAAAATGGATACATTAGCAACTAGTCTAGAAAGCATATCAACAACTCTGTTATAAATACCTTTCTTGTACCTAATTACCAAGTGGAATTGCTGTAAGAATCCCATCCAACGAAAGTGCCTTGATTTTTGCAATTTTGTTTAAGATTGCAGATATTGCAAAGGTTGATGATCAATATGAATAATGGTTTCTTTTCCCATTAAATAATGCTTCCAATTATTCACACTTTGCACCAATGCGTAAAGCTATTTATAATATGTAGGATAGTTAATAACAACCACATTAAAAATATCATAATGAAATGAATGGGCTTCCCATTCTATAAAAGAACTGCACCCATGGCGTAGTCACTTGCATCTGCTTGTATTTCAAATGATTATTTCAAATCCGGTAATGCTAAAACTGGGGCTGAA